>KV700141.1:0-146040 GCA_000507405.3 Kwoniella heveanensis BCC8398 | reverse complement strand
ATTCACGCCACCTGAGGGTCACCCCTCAGGGGAAGAAGTAGCCACCATGCGATCACCTGAGATCACTTCACCACGTCTCATCGCGTCTGAGACATTATCACTCGAGCTTCTTTGGGACGTGTCTGCGTGTCTGCGTGTCTGCGTGTCTGCGTGTCTGCGTGTCTGCGTGTGTCTGCGGGACTGGAGGAAGGGTCAAGATGCCAGGGTTCGCGAATATTGATGTGAACCCACGTGGCTTGGTGCAACATGGAAATTATGGGATCTGCAGGGTGGAGGTGATACACGCTAAGCACGCGCAGGACAAGCGACCGCGTCAGACTTGATGGTGAGTAGTTAGTTACCCGTGTTACCCGCACTGTAGGCTCATCAAAAAGTTGACCTAGACATCGAATCGACTATCTAGCGTTGTATCTTGTAGCTTGACAAGCATAACATCGTGTCACCTCCTTCCCTTCTTCATCTGTCCTCGCATACACTCCGAGCTGTCTTCAGACACATCAACTACAATTGCATACAGTTTCTAGCACGAGCGTAGCGGAGAAGGCTTCGAACATGACAGATTCACGCGACCGGGATCCTCTCGGTTCCGTCTCGCTCAATACACCCCCTACCCCATCCTCTTCGCGAACAGCACATGTCAAGCCGGAACAACTTTTCTCGTCCTCTTCGTCTCCAATAGGCTCATCGACAAGCGCTTCCAAGCCACTTGCACCTGTTTTCCTCAGCAGCTCAAGCAAGAAGCGATGCCCTCAAGGGCAGACGCCTAATGTCCCCGCCTGTGTTGAAGATGTGGAGAACCAAGATCCCTCATCGTCTTTACGGTATCACGGCGGCAGTAGCAGCAACGGGTCGCCTGTTTCGCGCAAACGCGTGCGCATGGACCACACGCTAGACCTCGTCCGCGAAGATTCTTCCTCTTCGACGTCAACCTCGACATCAGGATGCATGGAAATCGATGAGAACCATGCCACCTTTGACGTTGTCAGCGCGACACTGGGTGCGGGCACGGGTATGAGCGCGGGCGCGACCAAGAATCACGTGCGGATGCACAGTATACACGATTGGTTCTTACCATCCACACCACTCACATATGCCTCTGTCAAGGATGGCAAGAGACCCGAAGTGCATCCGATACATACCCGGGAAGTGATACCTCCGCCTAATGGCGTATGGAGAAGGGGAAGAAAGAGGTTGGGCGTTCCGGCGGTCAATCGAGGTGGTCTGTTGGATCTCACGCAACAACGCTGTAAGTTTGGGGTCTAAGCTCCTAGTTCATGCCGTTGTGCATAGGAGTGACGAGAGAGTCCCGCACGCGAGCACGCGAAGCTGATCAGACAACCATTGCTTGACGCGTCACCTATCTTGCAGTGATCACTCAGCAAGATCCATACCTATCGACTCTCGTCACATCTCTTCTCCCATATCACCCGCTCGCGCCACCTTCCTTAATTTTGCTTCCCTCGTTGCACCCTCCGACAGGCCGACCAAGGGACTTCGCACCACCGCTGAGCGTGTCTTTCAACAACGTCGCAAAATACCATGATGCCTCTTCGGCAAGATCAACAGGTTCCCGGAGACTGATAGCAATCGCTGGCGAAGAAGGGGGCGTACGGATCTTGGACGTTGACGAAGGCATGGGCAGCCATAGGGAGGAGAAAGGTTTTTGGTGGAGAGCTCATGGGAATGCTGTTTTTGACCTGAAATGGAGTGCCGATGACACGCGTGTGGTGAGTGTCGTTGTCTTTATGCGCGCTCATCCGGTGGGGATCATTCCGAATGTGTCAAAGTCACAGGAAGGCGAGCTGAGCTAATACTGTCCCTGCTCCAGCTCACCGCCTCAGGAGATCAGTCGACTCGCTTGCACGCCCTGACGACACCCACGCCTACCTTGCTCGCCACATTGCGCGGCCACACATCATCGGTCAAGACAGCGGTGTTTTTTGATCCCTCCAGATCATCCAACGATCCTTCCAACTCGTGCGTCGTAGCTACTGGTGGACGAGATGGCAACATCCTGATCTACGATATCCGATGTCAGGGGAGGAGACATAGGGATAGCGATTCGCCTTGTCCTTCTGCCTCATCAGGACCTGGAAGTAGGCGATCATCGCGAGAACGGTACGCGGATGGAGTACCGGGGTTTGCAGCTCAGTCTAGCAGGGGGATGGAGCTAGATCCTGTTATGACGATCAGGGGGGCTCATGGAGATGGTAGGAGAAGCGGATCAGGGGTGAGGATCTTTTATGTTCAGCATCAGATTCTTCTGCGCGCTAACAATTCTTGTTCTTCAGCGAACGGCGACCCGCTCGGTCACCAGTCTAGTAGCTTTACAAAGCATGCCAGGCGTGCTCGCATCAGGAGGCTCTTTCGACGGGTGAGTCGTCTCAACTGACCGTTTGTATGTGATAATGAAGTTGATCTTTGGCCGCGCCCTTAGGATTGTCAAGCTTTGGGATCTCCGCTTTGCAGCACCGACAGCTCGGTGCTCCGAACCCCGCCCATCTTGCACGTCAGTCGGCTCATTGCCTGATCCGACTGTGCACGGCACCACTCCTTCCCGTAGAGCGAGATCGATTAATGCTCTGTGCGAATCTCCAACTACGGGAGACCTCTACGCGCTATGCGGCGATTCGAGAATCCATTCTCTCCGACCGTCTTACGCCGTCCACGCGAACCACGAAGGAGGACCCACGTCGAGGGAGGCTATCGGCCATAGGACATACACAGACCCGAACTTGCTGGTTTCGTCCTTCTATATCAGGCTGGCTATATCGCCTGATGGAAGATACCTATCGTCAGGAAGCTGCAGAGGCGGAGTGATGACTTGGGACACCAAAGCACCTATTGGGCGGGACGATAGAGCCACTAGGCTGGGGATGGGCATGGGAGGTGTCATTTGGCCCGAGGGGAAAGAGAGGGAGGTATGTGCTGTAGATTGGGGCAAAGATATGGTAAGTCGACTTGTATGGCGCAGCGCGAACGGCTATCCTGTGCGGCGCCTTGTTCCAAGATCACGCCGAGCTGACGTGTATGTATCGTCATTTTGTGCATGTTACAGCTCGCAGCGTCTGCGGATGATCTCGCAACAAGAATATGGCGATCCAATCGAGACGCGGCTGGTTGGCTCAAGGAAAATCCAGCAGCCGCAAATCAAGAATGGGTTGGCGCGATCTGATGACAGACACGTTACGGACAATTTGGAGGATTCAGGGGATATTCGACTTCGACTCAATATAATGAAAAGATGATCAATACGATGGAGAACTCGAGGAGAAGGGAGGGAGGGTTGATCTTCTTTTATCTTTGACGATCTGTTACATGATCACAGTATGACCTTTTTATGACCTTCTGACGACTACATCTGTGATTCTGTTGAAATCATGTTATGCTATGCTATATCATGTTGGATGTATACAGTAATATATACAGTATCTGCTTCCTTGCGCTGAGAGTATATCAGCCCAATCCATGGATACTCTGTATACTCTGTGGCCTTGGTAGGGGAATTTGATCCCGTCAATGTTGTTTCGCCCCGGACCTTCGTTTACCGGTGATAACATTACTCGCTCGCTCGCTCGCTCACCGTAAAGATCGTTCCCCGTTGGCATTCTTACTTCGAAAATCAAAACAAGGATCTCCCTCGCCTTGTAGCGAAGACATATAGACACTCTACCGTTTCAATCAGTAAGCTATACTGATCCGGGCATTCCTTCTCTCAGAAGCTATAAAGGCGCAGAAAAAGCTGACATTGTCTCATGGTGGTTCTTCGACCAGAGTTCCGGTAGTCGCGATTCCGAGTGATCGTCCTCTACCATGGATCAACCGATCGCCTCTTCCTCTCGTCTGCCGTCGCCCTATCCCGACGAGAAAACCGGAGATGAATCAGGACCCTATGGAAGTCTGTCATTCCAGCTAGCCTCGCAGGAACAGATATGTGAGCTTACCTGGGGTGAACTGAAGATCCTGCTATCTGGCGCTCAAAGCTTATGACCATAATTTGACGATAGTACGATCGTATCAGCGGGATTCAGCGCAAGTATATCGCCTGACTGACCTTGTATCTGAGGTTCTGCGCTCCATCGCAGGTGAGTGATGATCCAGCTAGTCCGTGGGTGTCAACCCCAGATGAATCAAAGCTGATGTGATGATACTACACCATGAATCGATCGTTTGTGTACATATACCTTTAGGTACACGATGGCTAGCACATAAGCAGCTCATCATTGACTTGATGGTCAAAGCTGTCTACCTCTCATTGACGTTCGGAAGGGGATCACTGACTATAGGAGAGGAGTATACGGACATCCTACCGCTCGCTTCTCGGACGCGCAGGAAGCCTTCCGCCAAGGTTAGTTGTCCTAGAACCGTATCAGTGTAAAAACGGCTGAAAGAGATCTCTGGAATGGTCATTCCTGCCCATGCCGCAGCGTCGACTAGCAACAATCCTCTTCCTCATCTTCCCCTCCATCCTGATCTCACCCATGACTACAAACTATCTCCGCGCTGCATCGACCTCGTCCCTCGAAGACACCTCAAGCGATCCACGCTCTCGTCTCAAGCGTCGCCTGAAAGGAACGTTATTGCATCTCCTGGAATCGCCCTTCGCAAAGATCTTACCTGAAGTGCATATGGTGGCTTTCCTCTTTTCTGGGCGGTTCTTTGAATTTGCGAGGCGCTTGACTGGAGTATCATACGTGAGTTCAGCTGGCAGCCCATCCTCCGTGCGTCCGTTGGTACGGAGCGAGGGGATGGCGCACTCCGCTGACCAAGCGTGTTGTGACCTTCCCTCCATGACACAGATCTCGACTCTTCCTGCAAAACGGCCTGAACAGCGCTCACCTTCCTATGAGCCGCTAGGCTTGCTGATGCTACTACCTATACTCTATCGCCTGTTCCCACGCAGGACACACGGACATGGATCAGACGCAGATCCAGGCTTTACTGCAAGCCGGGGTTTGGGTCTGCCCACCCCGGTGAAAGACGACATTCTCCCACTATCGCCTCCCCTCACTCTGCCACTCTCAGCAGAGCAGACCCTCCTTCTATCCACCTCGGAATCATACGATACGCCCAATACGTATCTGACGGAAGACGCGCTGCAACTGGCCGAACGACAATGTACGTTGTGCTTGGAACCTCGGGGCACGGGAGAAGGTAGCGGAGGCACGGTGGCTGTCACGGAGTGCGGGCATGTCTTCTGCTGGGGTTGTCTAGGCGGTCTGGAGAAGGTGAGTAGAAGGGCGGGCGACCACAGCCAAAGACCAAAACCCGTCGACCTTCGCTTCGTTTTTTGCTTTTTTCGCCCCTGAGACAGCTTGACTCAGTACGGGCTGTAAGACAGGACTGATGATGGTTGTACTTCGTCGCCTTCTCTACCCTTTTAGCTGGAATGCCCGCTGTGTCGACAAGCTCTGAGGATGGAGCGACTCGTCGCAGCGTACAATCTGTGAAGATATCCCAGGCCTTGCTTTCCTTTGGTGATACGGATATTAGGCGGTACTGTATGCATTTTGCTCAGGGCAATCCACAGATGCAGATAGGAGCCCGTACTATGCTCACTCTTCTTAATCCTCCTCCATCCCGATATGGGTTGGGTTAAATCGGGGGTCGCCTTCCTCCTTGGCATGCACCATCATCTGTCTGGCTAAGCTTCAATTTTGTGCTAGATGGTCTAATTTCCCGTACCGAGAAAGCAGGTAATGAGATGTACGCGGGCTGAGCACGACTTGCATTTCTCTAGCGTTGGTTGCACGGTGTTTTGACGGATAAGAGGTAAATGCAAGGGAGCTTGAGGAGAGGATCTCACACTCACATGTGAGCCTCCTGCCCTGCGCCCGACGGAATATCCTAGCCCTAATTTGAGGGTTCCGCACGTGTACCCATACATAGAAACGGACCTTATTAGCGCATGCATAGAAAGAGGGAGACAGAGGCAAGGGATATGCTACCGCCAGGGCAAAGACAGGGATCTGTATCGAGTATCATGTTATGCACGAGACGATGACGGGACGACTCCTTGTTCGGACGGTCTGTCGGATGGGATATCGAGGATTGAATGATGCAGTCGAGTGTGAAGTGAGATGCGATGCGCGACTGACTTGTTTTGTAAGGAGGGGGGGGGGTATGTATTATTACCCTGAATCCGTGGGCATGCATCCACACACACACAATACACAATCCTCAACCTCTGCACTCCTCTCACCATAGACTTGTTTGGTTTTCCAGCGAATTCAACAACGGTCAGTCAAAACAGATTAGAGTGCAAAGCAATTGCATTGTCATCACCATCACCATCACTATCGTTTTCTTCTTGGTATACAGTGTGTTTCTTACCGTTTTCCGACAGCAACAGCGACGAATCGGACGATAACGACAAGACCCTGACGATCGACCACCAGCACAAAGCACAAGACTTCAAACAACACAAAGCAGGAAAGAGGGTAAATATCGAAAGGAAGGATCCAGTATCAATATCAGTAGTATCCGTGGAAAGCGGCTAGGCTGATCACGACCAGCCCAGCCCGTACTACTGTCACCACCCAAATCCATTGCCAAGTCTTCTCAACTTGTTTTCGTCAGTATCACACTACATTACATTCATTCAGTCGGATAAGCGGAAGTACGGTGCATAGAGACTAGTGCACCGCCATTCGTCCGTCTGTCGGTGTTAGTTAGAGGGGACAAGTGATAGATAGATCCGGGGAAAGCGAATACGGTAAGTCACTCTACCAACGCCTCTTTTTGCCTTACCCGTACCCGGCTTGGACTTGAGCATGAGCACATGCCTTCTCGCTCAACATTGAGCATTATCGCTTACCTGAACTAAAATTGTCACTTCTCTCTTTCTTCCGTACTGTCCACCCGCACCATGGTCATCCTTCCCGCATCAATCTCCTTGACAACCACCTCGTCTACCTCCAGAACAGTGTCCTACCGTCGTCATCCCAGCCTGAGCTTCAATCATAACCGTACATTCACCATGCAGTCTTCACCCCTGCCTTCTACACCCGCTGCGTCTCGATATCCCGCTTCCCTATCTCACGCCACTTCCTGCGCCAATACAACGGTGCCAGGTCCCGCTCGACCATCGACAAGAGGATATCCTGCCCCCTCCATCGATTCGTCAATCGGCTCACCACCATCCGCTTCCTCCTTACCGTTACACGAGTATTCATCCCTGGCTGATCTGCTTCAACAGGCAGGATACAAGGAAACGAGGGTATATACGCCCGAAGCAGAGAAGATACGTTCCAGGATCAAGAAGACTCTGGACGATGAGAACGAAGATGAGATCAACGCGTTGTATGGCACATATGGATTCGATAGGAACAGCGGGATAGGAGGCGTAGGCGACCGAGAAGGGCTTGGCCATGGCGAGATAAGACATCATATCACTGAGCCGGGACTGCCAATGAAGTCTTCCTCTTCCATTCTTCGATCTCTGGCCTTGCAAGATGCTGCCTCCTCGCTTCCGAAAACCGACACTCCAGACCAATCATGGTGGACGGCCTGGGGGAGAACACCCAAGTCAGATCATACTTCGCCCGATGCCAAGTCAAATGCGTCGTATGAAGCTTCGACCGAGGTGGGTCTGGGCTTGGCGAAAGGCGGTGAGGGCGTAAGAAAAGTCAGGTCGACTTGGGACGTGGAGCGGTCGAGACCTCGAAGAGCAGGGACCGATTCGCCTCCTCAAGAGGAAAGACCACCTCGTCCCAGAGTACCCTCTTCTCCCGCAGATGTAATTACCACCACTTCAGCTACCGGCTATACCTACACCCACACTCCTACGAAACAACCCACACGCAGAGTCGAGAAGGACATCTTCTCTTCCCCTCCTCCCCCCACAGCCGTGGATGAAGATGCCTACGGGTACTGCCCTTTGCCCGAGGACTATGAGGCGCAATGCACGGAAGACGAAGCGATGTACGCGATGGGCGTCAACGACTATACCGACATCTACTCTCTGGGTTCAAACTCGAACACGGCTTCGGCAGCCGGCTCTTTCCGAGATACGGCGTCTACCGCGTCGATCAGCTCGGAGAGGAGTCGGACGAGGAGCGAGACCGAGGAGAGAGCTGTAAGGGAGATTCAGGAGTTCCAGGACGAGATGGCAATGATCGATGAGGTGAATCAAGTGGGCCAGAGGATCTTGAGAGATGCGGTACAGTACGATGATTCGCTTGAATTTGACTCGCCTGATTCACAAACTACCCCGCTGCCTGACATCGGAGCAAGGGACTCGTTCCGTATGCCTAGTATACCCGTCCCGCCGGTTCCCCGAGGGACAGCTCCGGCGCAGAATTCATATCTGAAGGATGAAGAGCAAGCGCCTGATACCCCGAAGCCGGTCGGACGTGCCGAACAACAGAAGAAGCCTTTGAAATATGGCGATAGAGCTACCAGACTGAGGATCGCACACTCGACACCCGCTTTGAGACAAACAGCGGCTTCATCTACACCGCCTTTGCCAGAAGGATGGCTCGGGTCTATCAGATCTGCTTTGATCGGTAGATCCGAACCCGCAACCACTTCGACAAGTCCTCAACCTCTTCCGTTCACCTCTCAGCCTAGGGGTCCCATACGAATATCACCCATCACACCCGCCATGCCAACGCTCGTCACCACCTCGCCTGTGATCTGCGACTCCATCTCGACTGAAGCTGAGGATTTACCACCTGTACCGTCTCCTCGCGTTTTGGTCACTTCAGCGGAATCGTCATCCTCAACAGGAATCTCCACTTTCGCTCTAAAACTCCGACCATCCCTCGCTAAGCTTCGAGAAGCCGTGCTTGGTTCTGCTCCGTCTACCGACAGATCGAACGAGGACAGTATCAGTCCCATGCTTTCTCCGAGACTGGATTGGGGAGAGCAAGGTGAACAGTTCGCAGGATGGAGTCCTGCCAAATCGAAGAAAGGGAAACAAGTGCTTCGAGACTCGAACGAAGGTGGTATCGATGCCTTGTTCGGACCGCAAGCTGTAGCTGCAGCTGCTGTCGATGACAAAGATATCGATTACTCAAAATCGTTCTTCTACAAACCCACCACTCCGCCCAAATGCGCCAAATCTCATAACAGTGCCGCCGATTGTTCATCCAATCCTACTTGTACAGTCACACCGTCGACCCCGCCAAGCGAACGACCAGGAATGAAGAAGCGCCAATCGATCAAATCGCTCAAAGCGGCTCTCTTACTCCCTGTCGCTCCAGCTTCTGCCGCACAACCTCCTGTACCTGCTATCCCAGCACACCTGTCTCATCTGGCCACGCCGAGAAAGATGAAAGATCCCCTCCGACCTCCCATCTTGGCCATTCAGAGTCCGGGAGCGTGGCAGCCTCGTGAACTTGTACTGGAAGGAGAAGAGTGGGATGCGAGAGAGGGGAGTGTCGGTGATTGGGGACGAGGGAGAGGTAAAGGTAGAGGATCAAAAGGAAGTGGAGTGAGGAGGAGGAAGAGCAAGAAGGTCGTGAGGGATTAAGTGGGGAGCAGGGTGTCCGACCTCGGCGCAGCAGTGACGCAAGTTGTTCTCTTCTTTTCATTGGAATAATCGTTCCTATCAGCATCATTCAGTCAACCATACCGTACCAAGCCGATATTCATTGGTCCCATACACCTCTGGTCGTGCATACCAAACCATTACATATCCATTTGACAGTTGTTTCCCGGTCTTTCCAATCCATAGCTACGTCATTTAACGTTCTCTAATGTCCTTAATGTCTGTCTTCCTCAGTCCCCTTGTCATTTCTCGGTGTAATCTCCATGTGTTTGGCTTTGCCTTTGGTACAGTATGGATGGTGCATACTCGTTTCACTCCAGTACTTGCAGTGGACGTGTGTATATGGTTTCAGTCGGAGTTATATTAACATATATAGCGGCAGCGATATTCCATTCCGGGATGATATCCTACATCAGACTCATTAGCCATCCTTGATTCCCGACCTTGAAGCAGTGGAAGTCCCTTCCATCCAAGTGCCAGTTCCACGAATTCTACGTGGCCGCATATACTGCATAGTTCATATCTTGATTTATACTCCAAGTACCTCGCATCAAATCACTTCACACAAAGGGGATTCTCCAAACAAACCACAACAATTCCATCAGTAGGGTACATCTCTCGTAACTTAGCCGAAAAAGCAATCTATCATCCCCCGGGAGCGCGCCCCTTTCGGACTCTGACGACAGCTACATCCCACCCGCCGCCGCGTCGAGTCTTCCACCTCCAAGCGTAGATTAACATCCCCGGACCTATTACGTTGACCACCAGTAACGCTGTCAAGAAGAAGGTTGTTGGGGTGGTAGGTAGCGGGATCGGTAATAGCTGTGGCTCGGCCGCATGTCGAACGTGTCCAGTATCGATTTCGGCGTCAGTGCGGGTGTAGGTTCGCATTGTCAAAGGGGGAAGGAATGGAAGAGGGAGGCGGAGTGTCGATGAGGGTAGGGCAGGAAAGAGGGAGATTGAGAGCATTGCTGTTGAGACGGTAAGGACGAGCGAGAAGAATCTGCCGGCTTCCTATACCGTCGTCCCGGTGCGCAGCAATAGAGTAGCGATAGGAGAGAGAAACAGCCAAAGGGGGGCGCGGCGCGCAGAGTCCGGTCATATTAGCTGTGATTCTGGGACGTTGCGAAGAGGTGCAGAGGGGAGTAACGTTATGATGTCCGCACTCACCCGCACGCCCTTGGCTATCCTTGGCCAGCCAGCAAAGAGCAACACAGCCAGCAAAATCAAGGAGAAGACATGTGCTGTGGACGGTAGGCGGGAGGCCAGTACGACCGAAGCTGAGAGAGCTGAAGTGAGGGACAACGACGATGTGAGGCTGGATGTTGTCAACAAGTATAACACGCAGGTCAGTCAATTTAGCTCTGAAGGACCTTGCGCTGGTGCAGATATCAACGGTTTACCACTCGCCTCTTCTCTTGCTCGATCTCATGGAGCACAACGCTCCCTCTCCTTGATCTGCCTTTCCCCTTCGACTCAGCACCAGTCAAAGTCACAGTCGGAGACGAGAAAACAGCAGCATCTTGCCGTTGAGCGCTGTCCACTTCCGCATTCAATCGCCTCGCACGATCTCTCCTTCGTCTCAAACGAAGATCTTCGCCCGTCCTAAAGTCAGCCAAGAGCAAGTGGACTAACCCCAAGCCTGCTGCTAAGGGCCAGATGGAATCCGACGTGGTGGCTGATGTCAGAGTGCCCAACACAGGGGATAGGAGGGATAAGAGAAGTGGGGGCAGGATCACCGATCGGAGGGGTGTGGGAGCTGGTATGATGGGGCCTGCTCAAATTACCCGCAGTGCCAGAATACACGATTGATTAGCTTCTACACCTTCTCCGAGCGAGTCTGCTGTGATAGCTGATACCCATTCCGGGGAAGACGCACCTCTGTCAGTTGCGTTCTTGCGATACTCCGCTAGCCCCCATCCAAGCTTATAAATCCCCCAGCCCCCCATACCGAATATCACACACCCGAAACCAACCTGCTCGGGGCTCATAATTTCGTGGAGCAGATTATAGAATATTGATAGGAAGATTGCGATGGTAGATAGATGGAGCGATATAGGCAAGGCAGCGAAGAAGAGCGGCAGAACCCCCGGTGTCGGTCGGGGAGCTGGCGTGAAGGCAGTCATATGTCAGCCGATCTGGTTCAAACAACTACTTCGTTCAACGTCGTTATGCTGGTGCATGAGTTTGACATCGCCAGAAGGTAGTCTAAAGTCCGCAGCTAAGATATCTCTCACTCACGCAGTCGTTTCAGCTCCGACAGAAAGTCAGAAGGGACATAGTTATCCGGAAAAGGCTGCCGACGCCATAACACCTTCTCCCATATCTGTCCATGCTCATTTCTATGCCCATGCCCACAAGCATGTCCAAAGTCCGTCGACCGTGACTTGTGCTCCTGCTCCTGATCGTCTTCCCACTCAACGACCTCTTCCTCATGTTTCGCTCTGCCGGCCTTGACGGCCTTGACGGCCTCGTCTTCAGCTATATCGCAATAGGCGTCTGGGGCAGGAAAGGGCGGTTCGGGCAAGGAGGAGGTAGACATGTCATCATGTCAGTCCTCTGCTTGGAAAGGAAATGGAGAGTCGTCGAGATGTAGAAAGAAGCATTAACAAGTATCTTTTGTAACTTATCTTTCTTGCCTTAACACGGGTCATGGCGTAGCGAGGCGTACGGTGGCAGCCTGTTCCGGCGGAAACGGCCGAAATCCATCCGGTGATGTTGACGAGATAAAGTGCTCGAATGCGTGATATCACATCCAGTCAGTTCCCTTTCTCTTCATTAGTCCGTCGCCCCTTCTTGTCTCTGTAGCAAGCCAGATACATATACAGGACGCGCTGTGCAAGCATGATAGAGGGCAACGGCTTCCAGTCTGCCGAAGCTGGTCCCTCTCGGCCACGCTTGACGCCTCCCTCTCCTCACCAGGACCAGACAACACCGACTCGTTTAAGGGAGAGCAATCCTAACATCGACATCGATATCAGTGACGAAGATTCCGATGAGCTGCAAAGAGAGAGTGAAGTGAGCTACCATCAGCATTGTCAAGTCAACTCAGATAGCTGACCATTATGTACACAGGCTTCAGCGCTGGAAGATCTCGTCACTGTGCCCCCTCCCTCACGCCCATCCTTACCGGCCAAAGCGTCTTCCTCCCTCCTCTCTCGCCAAGATTCTTCGCAACGCACACCCAAACCAAACGCACTTTCATTCATATCACCCCTACATATCAGCTCGGAACTGCATACTTCCGCATCAGAAATATTCGATGCCTCTTCTCAAACCGGTCCGCGAATCACGACTTATTCATCTTTACCTCCCTCACCCAGAGGCGACGACTACAACCTCCCATCACCACCTGCAGGGCAGAGAGGGATAGGGATTAAGGATTTGAACTCTGCTCTGCACAAGCTCAATGTGCCTTCAGCCCGGTTTGATGAGTTAGATAGGCGGGATGAGGAAGAAGATGAGTTTTGGCCTGCTCGATCGAGGAGAGAAACGATAGGCGAAGAGCAGAGACCAGAGACCGATCTTGATAACGTAGGACGACATGGACATACCTCGGACGGCGAAATACGCCTATCGTCCCCTGAGCCCGAAGAGCCGATGTCACCAGGCTACAAAGCCGACGGAAGCAGTAAATCAGAAGTATTGGGTATATGGGACCTGCTGAAAGACGAGATGGGCGCTGAGGAATGGGACGGCTGGATTGTAGACGGGAAATGGTGAGCTACAGCAGTTGCCACGATTGCAGTGAGGTCCAGCTCACCCCTGAACCATATTATAGGGAGAGGATCGCCAACTTTCTCGCTGTACCCCTCGCTATGGAAAAGACCACCCTCTTCGGCGCTCTGCTCTGCCTGGACGGTTTCCTATATAATTTCACTATTCTGCCTATTCGAGCTATATTCGCTATCACCCGCATAGTCTCAAGAATAGGACAACGCAAAAGCTGGAGACCCGTCCCGATCGCCCATCTACACTCGATTCTACGGATGCTGCTCCTGTTCATTCCCACAATCGTGCTGCTGACAGCGACGGATGCGAGTAAGATGTATCACACGGTCAGAGGGCAAGATACCATCAAGCTATATGTCATATTCAATGCTCTCGAAGTAAGTCTGCCGACACTTGAGCGAAGGTTGTAATTCGGAGCTAAAGTACACGACCCGTTGCTACAGATTGCCGACCGCTTATGTTGTGCATTCGGGCAAGACGTGCTCGATACCCTCTTCGCGCGGGAGACCCTCTCACCAAGCGTGAGGAAGAGGGGTAAGGGAAGGAAAAGACAACAAGCAAGACCGGTCTTCTTCTTCGCGCTTTCATTAGGCTACGTCTGTAAGTTGTCATGTCTAGGAGCCTTCCTGCGATCCAACCAACTGACAATCGTTTCAGTGACCCATGCTCTCATCTTCTTCTACATGCTGGTATCTCTCAATGTTGCAATCAATTCGTACGATTATACCCTGCTTTCGCTATTGATCAGCAATCAGTTTGTTGAAATTAAGGGATGTGAGTAGTCACCCTTCATCCACTTGATGAATCCGTCCACATAGCCGTTGCTGACAGTCACATTCCCTGTTCGCAGCTGTTTTCAAGAAGTTTGAGAAGGAGAACCTGTTCCAGATCATGTGCGCAGGTGAGCACGATAGTTTCCCCTGTCAGTCTGCTCGTCGCTAACCGGCGACACTCCCTCTCAGATATCGTGGAAAGGTTCCAGCTCGGCTTGATGCTGTCTGTTATCGCCATTAGAAATATGATTGAAATGGCAGGATCAGAGATCGCGTTCTTGCCTAAGAGCTTCATCAGAGGCAAGAGTCTGGTTGACTCCATCTTATCGGTAAGCTTAACCGCTGCTTATCGCTAACCTTGACAACTGACAGCAAGCTTGCTGTCTGATCCCAGCCTGTTCTCTTCGTCATATTCTCAGAGATGATGGTGGACTGGCTCAAACATGCCTTCATCACCAAGTTCAACCACGTGCGTGCTTCGATCTACGAGCGATTCACCGATGTCTTGGCGAAAGATGTCTTGTTGGCTGGTTCTACGAGTAGTGGGCGAAGCAGAACGAAAGGAAAGAATGTGAGTGCTTAGATCTTGTCAGGTCAATAGTCGAAGGGTGTGTAAGATCGAACAGCTGATGACGGGTCTCGTCTTCTAATAGCATCAAGTTCTGCTGGATCAGTCGCCCTTAGTAGCTCGCCGGCTCGGTTTTGCCTCGATACCTCTTGCTTGTTTGGTCATACGAATCGCGGCTCAAGCTTTGGGAATGTTGACGACATCCTCGCATCACACAGACGACAGCATCAGTGACTTGACTGCGAGCGGGTGGGCATGGGCAGCATTCAAGTGGATGTCATGGATAGGGGTGGCTATATGCGCATGGGGATGGTGAGCTACTTCTGAGTAGAGCCACTCGATCGTACGAAATAGCTAACGATATTATATGGAACAGTCTGGTCTTCCTCAAAGTCATATTGGGTCTGGCCCTGCTTGGATTCTCAGCGATGCGACAAGAAGGGATGGAAGCGCGGGAAGCTGAAGATGCTGTGAATGACTTTGGTCGTGCACCTGTTGGAGAGAGCAAGGAAGAGACGGTAGGTAATTCCCTTAGGACTAAGATGCCTATCGATGATCACTCACATTGACGGAACATTTAGGACTACAACAAGCAGACGAACCGATATCTCTCGCAAGCGGACGACGATCTACCTGCATACCCTTCACCAGCGTCACACCATCACACGCCGACAAGCTCCTCATACAACTTGCCCAAATCTGCCATACTCAACAATCTGCGTCAAGCGGATGGAGGCAGTCTCAGTGACGCAGACAAAGCGGGCTCTGATCATAATAGCCCTCGTAGGTCAGTATTGACTGATGTTGGAGCGAGAAAGGGTGATGAGAATATCGAGACAGGCAAGGAGAAGGACGAGAAAGGCGGTAAGAAGAAGGGCAAGAAGTGGAAGCTGGAAGAGGTGGAAAGATGGACGATGGTCAAGCGGATATGGTAAAATGGTCTGTTTTGTAGCTGTGGTAGAGGACCATTGTAATTTGTATCATGATGCGGTACGGCTTGATGGATGCGGGCGCTACCAGTTTCAAGCTTTGGCGCCCATTGTTCATCCCACTGACAGAAGGCGGACGGAAAGACTGGTCGAAGACAGGGTCTCAGAGTAACCGAAGATTCTTTGGCGGTCATAATGATACATCTCGCAAAATTCTTGCCCCACTCGTCAAATCTATTCCTCGGCAGGAGGGGCAGGCTTGGCAGGTGTTCCCCTCAGTAAGCTGGATCCCTTCTGCTTTCCGGCCCAGTCGTACTTGTTCTGTGGGAGATCGAAACGAAAAGAAAGACAGTTGAGGTCAGTTCCGATGAGATCAGAACGGGTCCAAAGAATCAGGGTTTATAATCGTCAATTTGTTAATATGTGTTACTCACGTCAAACGTTACTGAGATCAGGGCGATAGCGGCAGGGACGATGAAACCCCAAGTGAACACTTGTCGAGTCGTCTTCCTCGTGAACTTGAAGTGTTGGTAGACATTCTCTCGCTGCAAGAACGAAAAACAGATATGCGCCGAGGACGGATTCCAAAGAGTAACATATGGGATATACGTCAGTTTTCGGTTCCAACATGCCAACGAGACAAAGGCTGCGCTGGGCTAAGAGGTAGGCTGCAAAAGAAATGGTTTGATGATTTGGTTTGAGGATGTTGATGTCGATAGGAGAAGTATGAAGAGTTACGTACCATTTGAGACCATCGCTCGATTGCTGGGTCGAGCTATATATACATTCCAGCCGATGAAATAAAGGGAAGACCCCCAAACGCATCGTTGTCAGCATCCGTGCGTCACACCGTTCTTCCTTTCCATCCGCCATGACATTCAGCCACTCTGCCCGTATTCCCTGTGCTTATCGTGCATCCACCACGTGACTGGCCTGGTCCGCAATTGCGTCGCCCTTTGCTATTGCGCCTCAATCGACTGGTTTTGTCTGGTGATAAGCAGGAGAAGAGAAGAGGGTCAGAGAGCAAAAGAATAGGAATCTGTATGTACCTTGACGGGTTCTGCATGAATTCAGTTCAGAAGTCGCAAAAGTCAGCTTCGTGTTCAAGCCTGCCTGACAGGCAACGGGTAGCTGACTCACCGAAACCTCCGTGTCCTCCTGCCATCTTGGTTGCAATTTGCGATCCTTTCGAGTACCGGTGAAGCGAAGCAAAAGGGGTGGTTGATGTGACGGATCTGAGCGAATCTTATCAATGATGTCGAGAGCGAAGAGGATACTAAGCAGCCCTCCTTGGCTAGAGATGAGATGAGAATGAGAATACACTCGCTCGCTGTTGGTCGAGGACGGAAAGGTCAGATTTGATTCCGTTCAGCTGATAATCGACGCTCACGTGGTTTTAAAAGGGAGAGGGGATGCAATCGAAAAAAGACACGTCATGTTGGCTTGGTTCCAGACAAGGACGTCCATCATGACCGTCTTGTCGTCGCGCCCTCCCCCTCCCAATATATCAATCATATACAAGACAGATAAGCCTTCCAGTGAAATCGATCGCTCGCTCGCTCGCTCGCTCGCTCGCTCGCACAATCGCCACACGCATTCCATGTCGTACAGGCCTCGATCGAGATCACGATCCAGGTCCCCAGACTACCGGGCTCGGCGGTACTCCCCCTCGAGACCCCTCTCACCTATGCGGGGCGGTCTCGGTGGTGCTGTTGGTAGCGCTGGCTTACCTCCTCGCCCATTTGACGATCGGGATCGACCTTTGGCGCCTTCCAGGAGATCGCCCCCACCGCGAGGCAGATACGACGACTACCCTCCACCACCTCCCAGGCGATATGACGACGACTACCCACCTCCACCTCGACGGTATGAAGATACCAACTATCCACCTGGTCCTCCTCCGCCGCCGCCCAGACGATATGATGATGACTTCCCGGCCTCTAGATATCGAGAAGACAGATATGTCCCTCCTCCGTCGCGCGAGCCTAGAGGATACGGGTATGACGACCACCATGACGAAAGGAACAGGCGAGGAAGATATGAGGATAGGGACAGACCTCTCTCTCGTCAGGGTATGATGGCCGACCGAGAAGAGCTCCGTCCCAGAAGAGACCTGCCCAGGAGGGACGAACCTCAATGGGAGAGAGGGAGAGACGTTGATGAGCTAGCGGTAAGCCTGCTCTCCCTCCGCATTCAACTGAAGCTGCAGCTGATTTGCATTCGAAACTCTTGCTCAGGCATACGACAATGACTATCAATCTGGTCAGCAAGGTCGTCGCGGTCCAAAGACCCCTAGCGAGCCTTCTAAGCACGTCATCTTCTTGGGTCTCGACCAAGAGCTCTCCGAATCGGATGTAAGCTAATCCTTGCCTTCTCGTCTCTGTCAAACGATAACTGATCAGCTAACCTAATCGTCATTTCAGTTCTCCGGCTTCTTGAGAACCGAGCACAAGGCAGAGATCGATAACGTCAAGATCGTGCGAGACAAGATCACGGGCAACTCAAAATGCTTCGGCTTTGCCCAATTCTCGACTGTTGAAGCGGCTGAAGAGTTTATCAATATCAAGTCAGCTTCAAGGTTTTCTCCCACCAGCTATGAAGCTCCAACTGACTCAGCTAACTTGGTCGTGACGTTTACAGCCATCCCGCGGTACTGATGCCAGCGCTCTACGCTCACTCGGAACCTCGGAAGGTTAAGATTGACTTTTCATCGCAACCTCCTCCTGCGCAGCCGTCCGGACAACGTGAACAGCCTGCTGCGCAGACCTACACTCCACCGCCTATGTACGCAAGGCCCGCTCATGACGGTATGAGGGACATCAGCACTCCCGGTGACGGTAATCGTGTCCTTCTACTGAGAGGACTCGACTCCAACACCACCGCCAAGGAGATCATAGTCAGGATGAGTCATGAGGTCGCGCGGATGATGGGGAGGACGGGTCAGGAGGCCGCTGCGGAGAGTACGATTGTACGAGTCATCTTGATCGTTGATCGATTCGCGAGATCCAGTTGGGGATACGCATTCGTGGAACTGTCAACAGCTGAGGTGAGTCTGCTTATTTTCATCATTGAACCTCGAAGCAAGCGAGCTGATGAAAGCACAACCCATGGTCTGCATCTATACAGCTCGCTTCCGCTATGTTACCCTTTCTATTGACGCCTCAGCACCAACCCAATGGCTTCATCATCAACCATGTTCCTGTGGCTGCTTCATTCGCCAATCCCGACTCTTTTGTACCGGTCACCGCTGGACCTCTTGGCGGAGAGTTCATCGTCCGGCCGTCGCGGAACGGCGGTTTGGCCAGCAGTACCATTGACAAGCCTGAGGGTCAGTGGTGTGCATACTGGCACCAACAGGCCGGAGCAGTCGAGACGGTACCCCGAGGGGCACCTCTCATCAGTGAGAACGGCATCATCGAACTGACGCCCGATCATCGAACCTTCCTTGGTGTCTTGGCTGGAGTCCCGCCTCAAGCGAAACTTATCGCACCGTCTATTGATTTGACGCAGACGGGTATGGCTCCGATCAACATTGGCGGTGGTCTTCAGCCCATCAAGTTTGGTGGTAGTAAAGGAAAGAAGAAGGAGGAGATCGCCATGATTCCCATCAGCGGGAAGAACCTGCTGGGGGATGAAGAGGAAGAAGTAGACTTGATTGGGAAAGACACGGTTCTACTTTCGAGAAGTACGTATGCACTGTCAAACCTTGGTCTGCTTTCGTGGCGGTGACGTGAAGCTGAGCATCAACTGACACGTCATGAAACGTTTGTTAATCATTACAGCTAAGGGCGTTCATATCATTCCGCCCACGTCAAGTAGTCGGAAGGTGAAGACGAGTCGGCAGAGTCCGACACCATCTCTCAATTGGAGTCGTGTCTTTGCTCATGCCTATTCTTCTTGTTTCCCGCGTTTGTCGCATGTGTAGATCGCCAAAAATATCTCCAAGTGGAACACGAAACAGAACGAATTGGCCGCACCTGAACCGACTTCGGATCTAAACGCGCACGCTCCACCCAAGGGCATCTCAGACGTCAACGCGACATTGGGCGTGAAACGCTCGTTCGGGAGCTCCATCGCTACAAATCAGAGTCAAACCGTAAACCTTATTTCCTTCGTCCTCTCGTTGGATCCCAAAAGATTTAGAATATCATGATGTTGACTCTCGTCATATATTGTCTGCCAATCATCGATAACCTTTTGTCACCGGAACAAAAGGCATCGCCAACTGGTTCTGCGGCAGGTCCATCGAAATCGCCTCAATCGGTCACGGATGATTTCGATTATACCGATGTGTCGACTCTGGCGTCCACTGGCAAAGTGGCATGCTTGCTCTGCCAAAGGCAGTTCAAGACCGACGAGATCCTGCGAAAACACGTCGCCCAATCTGACTTGCACAAGGTCAGTCAGCCGTGGCGGGACTGGCGCTCGAGCGAGCCAGCAGAACTGACTGTTTACCTGTGCCATTATCTGTTCAGACCAATCTCGCCGACGCCAATGCACGAGATGCGGGTCAGCGGCGCAAGCTCGCTGTTGTATCTTCTTGGGAGAGCAACGACAACGCCACAAAATACAGGGATCGAGCTGCCGAGCGAAGGGAAGCTTTCAATCAACCCTCAGTGCCCATACCCTCCGAAGCGCCTTCGTACGCGTCTCAGCAAGAGAAGAAACGCAAATACGCCGAGGGTCCGAAACCGCCGCCACCACCTCCTCCACCTGGTCTGCATCCGGGTGAAGACGACAGCAATGTCGGAAATCAGATGTTGGCCAAGATGGGCTGGACGGCCGGTACGGGCTTAGGTAAGGAACGTGAAGGGCGTGTGGATCCTATCCTCGTTCAGCAGTTTGAGAATCGAGCAGGTCTAGGAGCGAGTAAAGGCGTGGAAGCCGGCAAGTGGTCAGGTCCAGGTGGATTCCAGCAGAGAGCGTTGGATATGGTGAGTGCTTTCTGATATCATGTCAAAAGAGGCTTAGCTCATGTCGAAGTGGGCAATGATGATCTGAAAGGCTAAGGAGAGGTATGAGTCTTCTTCGTCTACCAATCAGAAGTGATCGACGGTGCTGCTGTACCGGTGGTTGTGTCGGTCTGTGTATTCCGTGAGGTTTTATGCGTCTGCACGAAATGACCTATGCATCATTTCACACAACTATGGAAATGTTCTTGGCAATGGACTCGCCACAAGCACAACGTTGTCTTTTGGTGACCTAGGCAATATAACCGATCCAGCGTGCGGTGTGTCTTCTTGCCCATTCGGAATTGTATTGATGCGCAAATATGAGGACAGCGAATACGCGAGACTGATTAGAAACGAGACGGGATGACAGGGACATGAGAAGCTGGATATTCAAGAGAACATGGATCGTGTGCGTACAATTCCAACGGTAGTCGCTCTCTCGTTCGATCCGATGCCAATTACTGTCCGCCACGAGAATCAGCTCTTCCACTTCCAAGCTTCTACTCCAGCTGTTAAGGCCTACTGGAATGGCCTACTATCCGATCAAGCCATTCGTTGTTGACTTCCAAGCGGCTTAGTGTTAGGTTTCTTGTGAGGTTACACAGATGTCTGTCGAAGGTGATGTGCTGGCGGACGGTGTCGTGGGTCGCGTGTGTCAATCGGTCACATCACCATCCAACGCTGCTGCTGCTACAAGGGACCCGCGGCGCCTCTCAGTACAGTTCAGATCCTTGTATGCATGTGTGTTTGTGTGAAATACTATTCTTATTCTGCCTTTGTTTTCTGTTAAATGCTATGCTGCTGTGATACTGTATGATTCGCTGCCGTGATACTGTACGCGTGTCGACAGTCACCCCTCGCCCGAAATCAATGAGGACATGGTTCTTTCTACCCCGCTCGTAGCCTGTCCGCATGATCACTTGGCCAACCCACCCACCCAAACAGCTTTCATCTCCCTGACCTCCTCTCCATCCTCTACCCTCACTTCATCGCTCTCAGCCACCGAGACGCTATTCACCCACTTCCTCACGTCATCCATGACCGACTTATCCACACCGTACTCCTTGTACAGCGAAGCTACATCAGTTGCAGAGGTGGAAGGGAGAGATTTGAGTCGATCAAGGAGGGAGACGAGAAGAGGGATCGTCAGGTGGTTGGCGGGCGGAGCGGGCGATGGGTTGATGTATTCTGGTACGCGGGAAAGGAGGGTTCGCTGGGCTTGAGCAGGCTGAGGGAACGAGAAAGAGGAGAGAAGCGATTTTTCGGTCAGCGTGGCCAATCTTATAGCACGAAAATGGGAACATTGCTGAGGAGGTGCGATCAAGGCAGACTTGGCCACTTACGACAAACTCGCCGGCATCGTGAATACGGACTTGACCCAGCCGGCTGAGGTTGTTCATGAACTGTGGGTCCATCGCGTCTCTCGTGATGGCTACGAGAGTCGGGTAGCAAGTCCAGGACACGAGATCGATAAAGTCAGCAAGCAAAGTTTGTTGAAAGTATATCTACTTTACTCTGAAACCGAAACGAAACAAAAGGGGCTTTAATTCTCAAAGGCCTTACAATCATCCTCCCACTCACCATCGTCCTTCTCTCCGCTGAATTGGACTCGGCCCATCCCACCCCTAGCCATACCTTTATCCTCGTCCCCCGTTGAAGGCCTCTTACTACCCGGCACCTGATTGGGCTTTCCATCACTCGTCCGAGTCTCACCGCCTAATCCCTGTTCAAGATAATTGGGAGCTTCCATCATGGGGTCGGCATCTTCCCCTTGAGGGGGAGGGGGCATAGCCGGATGCGGGGGTCGGGAAGAAGTGGGGTTACCGCCATTGGGAGCTGAGGCGGGTTGAGCATTGGCATTGGCGTTGGCGTTGGCTGCTGCTCGTGTGATGGAAGAAGCGGTGGGTAGCTTTCTAGCTGCCTTGGAGGATGAAGCGCCCATTGTGCTGGATTGTGTGGATCGTATGTGTTACAGCAGGTATGTGACAGGTGGTCTGCGCTGATAGGTCTCTGTTTGACAAGGTGTCTACTGTGTTTTTGCCTAAGTTAGGTTCGTACAGAAAGGAAAGTAGCTGTACTCCAAGACAAGGGGGTTACTACCAGGCCAAAAGGATCGCCGGCTGGCAGATTACGCTCTTGAAGGTGTCGCTCTCGCTCTTGAGATCGGGCAAATTCAAAGGACGTCATAGCATCCAACTGTGAAATGGCGGCGGTCACCGCTCATACTGATACTGTTTATTCGCCATGCCACTGCCGCAACCACCGCGTGCATCTGCATCTTCTCCTCCACTAGTCTGGTCCACGCTTCGTATTTCCACCACTCAGTCGACGCTTCATTCGCTTCAGTGCAGCAGTAATATCTCTCCATACATCGCCATGTCAAGACCTTCGCCCGTAGGGCCCAATGCTCTGGCTCTGCCCATCATTAAAAAATTGGCTAACAAGAGGGTCGTGTTGGCATCAGCTAGTCCGAGACGCAAGGAGCTCTTCGCGGTGTTTGTGAGTATGGCCACCCCTCTCATTCGGGAATTTAGCCATGGAATGAACTTGGAATAGATGATCTTGGAATAGCCCTTGGAAGATCAGGGCATGAACTTGACGTAGCAACGAAGATGAAGCTAAAGCTGAAGCTGGTGTCTCTTATCCTTTCGAACCGAAACGTCCGAACCCAACGATAGGACTTCCACCCGGAGATCGTGCCGTCCACTTTCGCAGAGGACCTCCCACATGCTCGATTCGCGCGGAACCTGGCCGACTACCCCATAGCCACTGGCGCAGAGAAGGTGAGCGTGATTTTATGAATCAGCTCACAGAGTTCGAATACTGATAGGCATGTCTCTGATTATTGATTTCGTTGTGGGTGGACTATTTGGCTGGGTGTACTAGGCAATGGAAGTGTACGAGCGACTTGTGAAAGAGAACGAGAGGGATCCTCCAGACCTAGTGATATCCGGTGAGTCCGAGACTGCAAGTTTCCCTTCGTTCCCTATCCTTCCCCCACCCTGCAGTCACGCAGACTCGTTAACAATCGACCCTGGATATGTGGGCTAACAAAACTTGTCTTTACACCGCTACGCACCCCTATTAGCCGATACCGTCGTTGTCTTCCCGCCTGAGAGAGAGACGCGCGACGGTGGTATACATCAAGGCGAAACCTCCGAAGTACTGGAAAAGCCTATCAACAAGCATGAACAGGTGAGTGTATACGTATGACCATTACGTCGTATTGCACATGCGCTGTCTTCGCTATGCCATCTCGTCTACCCCTCAGCAGACTATATTGTTCAACAAAATCACCAATCAGCAGGAAAGATCGTCAAAGCTGATGAGATCGCTGTCTGTTCCGACGTGCTGCAGGCCCGAAATCTGGCTTTGATGGCCGGAAGAAACTGCGAAGTAATCACTGGTGTCTCGATCGGTCAGCTGATTTTTAATCGGGTACTTTGCTTGCGATAAAGAGCCGTAGCTGATGTAACGAGTCATCGCAGTGTACCCAACGATAGAAGCGCCGGGATTCAAAGTGCAGTGAGTTGCGAGCCGTGTCATCGACACCCATCCATGCCTGGAACAGCATACCTTAATCGCATTGCTCGTCGACGGCGCTGTTTTGTCTTTGGCTGAGACCACAGTAGATCGATATCGTGCTCGAGCCTCATCAAATTCTACGACAATTCTGTGAGTTGGCTGAACTTGGCCACTACGTGACCCTTGGGAGGGAGGATATGAATGGACCTACACAAACCAGTTCCGCATTGAGCTGCCAAGCTGCACCGACATCTGTGTCTCCACAAAGGCGCTCGCTCGCTAACAGCCGATCTGGATTGTAATGCATGACACCCCCAGGACGAGATCATCAAAGCTTACGTGGACTCAGAAGAAGGAATAGATCGAGCGGGCGGATTCGCAATCCAGGTACGTCAGCTGGGGAGGAGCAATACAGAGCCTGCCCTCATGGATCATACGGAGACTGCAATGGACGCAGGCTGACCGATTGATTTCTTCTGATATTCTGATAGGGCCTCGGAGGTATCCTCTGCGAGAAGGTTGATGGCAACTATGACAACTGTGTAGGGTGAGCTCAAGTTGGAAACTGTCAGACTTCCCCCTCTCTCCTTTTCCCTTACACACTCTCTCTCTTTCCTCTCAAGCGGGTCTGGCGGTGCTAGAACCACGGATCACGATTGGCAAAGCAGCAAGCAGCTAATGATGCTATCATCATCGTCGAATCCTTCCTAGATTCCCTTCGGCGCCTTTCTGGAGGTGGATGTCAGAGCTCGATGAAGATGGCGTCTTTGATGAAGCGTGGTCATAATCTTCGATTTGACAGGGAAAGAGAAGGGGCAGGTGAAGGGGATACAAAATAGCCGGACCACTCAGTCATCTTTTGTCATCGCCACCAGGATGAGAGCCGGCTTCAAATCAAAGCGTCCCCAATGACTATAGATACTCGTCATCACCGACATAGATACAGTAGATCATGCCGTGCTGTGCATACATATGGGTGTCAATAATGCATGCATGTATGTGAGGCAAGCTTACACATTCGGTACGTTTGTGGATTGCGCAGTACCATCGGTGCCGGCCTTCTATTCTCCAAGGAATGACAGTCTGATGATGGACGGGGATCATTTCGTTACAACACTACAACTCTCTCTTCCAGGGCGATCCACTTGTTCCTCTTCTCATATATAGCGTAAATCTCCTCCCGTTCAAGGTATCTCCCCTTCAGCCCCCCACTGGAGGTTTGATCTTCGTCTTTGAATGAGGCAGGGGCTTCAACACTCGCATCTATAGTCGTGTTTGGTAATGCCATGAACGGATCCTGTCTGTGTCCATCGTGTCCATGTGTATGATCGTCCAGTGGCGTGAGAGTATACACAATCTCGAGAGCCGATAATACTCCGCCATAGGCTGATGATATACCGGTATCGATGATGATGACGGAACCGTTGCATCTCGAGACGATGTGCTCGAAGTTTGGTGTGTGGCCCTGATCGATCAAGAAGAACAGGGTAAACGCCAGTAAGTCAAGTCAGTTGCTGAGTGCCACCCCATGTATGAGCTCTGTGCGCCGCGTCTCACTTACACCGATGAACCTCCTTGCTCCAGTCTTAGCCTTCAGCTCCTCGGCCCACTGACACACCTGCTTCTCCCCCTTCTCCGCTAAACCCCTCCACCAAAGCGGTCCTCCCTCAGCATACAGCTCTGCCTCTTCCCTCGTATGGCCCTTCGGTAGACCGCTGTACGGGTTTGGAGGGTACGGAGGAGCGAGGGGTGGAGTGAGCGCTTTGGTGAGGAGGGAGTGACCGAGTTTGTTGATGGCGTCTGGGTATGGGGTCAAGGATGCGTATGAGGGACGGAGGGAACCGTGGGTGAATGATAGGGTCGGCGAGGAAGGGTAAGGGGATAGAGGGACGAGAGCGGTGACCGAGTAGCTGCAACAGGTGGCCCACACAACGATTAGCTGTCGTGATTGCTGCGAGCGGTGACATCAGGATGACCCTTGTTTTCATTGTTTTCAGAGTCTCGGGTGAGACTGCCAGTGGAAACGAGGTAGAGAACTCGTTCGCAAGACTCAGAAAAGAAACTGACTTGGCGAGCCACTCTGCACCCAGCCAGCCTTCTTTGCAGAGATCCTCTTGGCGTTTCTTGACACCGCCAAACACCTTGATATCGTCTTGCGTGACGTACCTACCGTGAAGAAGAGAGGCAAGGCTGGTCAGCTATTGTCCCTCAAAAGGAAACGAAATCTTGACGACCGATTTGCGGATCCCGATACTCTCAGAGTCGAGGTTAGATGTGAGATTATCAAAGGCTGCATCGTCGCGAAGTCACATTCAGACACGATATGGAGCGGAATATCTCACCTCCAATCACCGATAGCATTCATCACCTCATGATTTCCCAATATGCTGACAACCTTTCCGCCCTCAGCAGAAGCTTCACTCCTGAGCCGCTGCATCATCTTGTAGATGTCCAGAGCGTACGCGCCGCGATCTACTATATCACCCGTCTGGACGAGGATGTCCGAGCCGCCTGACCAGTTGGCTTGGTCGTCTATTATCGAAGCCATGCGCAAGACTTTTTGGGCATTGGAGATGTCTGCGGAGGACATTTTGGTTGTAGTTCCAGTTGTTTTTTTTTTAGTTCTATTCTGTTTCTCGAAGACGGTCTCGCCCGTCGTTGGATCCGTCTTCCAATTCCCAGCTGTCAAGGTTGAAGTAAAGAGCTTTGCTACGCACCGCCATGCAGATCACCAACAGCTACAAGCCTTTGCCTGAACGCGTGCCTCCCCTCTTTCCTCTCTCCAGTGCCGGTTCCGGTTCCGCTCGACGGTTTGTGCGGTACATGAACCGAGGGCGATGAAGTATATCGAGAGATCAGAAGATATATCAGAAGAGGTGCGAGGATGGAGATGATCAAGATCGTTTGCCGAGTCGGCATGTTGACCAGTGCGTTAAACCGTGAGCGGACGGGCAAAACAGGGGGTTATTGTTTATGCGGAAAGTAACAGGGAACGAGAGGCTAGTGCCACGACACGCAGGCCAATCTGGTAGATCAGTATTTTGTTCTCGACACCGCCAGTCTTTCGGACTGGTAGCTGATATGATTTGGATAAAGCTCCAGCTTCAAATCCGTCATGAGCGAGAAGAAAGGAGTAAGCAGTCGTGATTGATACCTGTGTTTGGCTCTGTACGTGACGTAGAATGTGGGGGGAATGTGGGGAAACTTATGTTTGGTCACGTGACATGCTCACATCGTTACACTAGCCCAGCAACTGAACGCGCGCTCAGTTAGCAACATTACTTCACGAGCCCATTCTCAACTGTTTCTCCCCCAGTCCGATCTCGTACTACACCCTACTATAGATCTGCCCACAAACAACCGTTCGCATCGCATAGACTGACAATATCCTTCTCCATCCTTGATTGATCTCTGGTGAGGCTAGCGCAAAAATGTCCACTCTGGCTACTGCGAACCTCTCATCCGACGAAGAAGACGCCGACTTTGTCCCGCAAGAGCACAAATCCAAATCCAGGCCTAAGCGAAAGATAAAAAGCGGCGACAAAGCTAAACGCGAGAGGACCGCGCGTGAAGGCTCAGCATCAGCATCAGCTACGTCGTCGTCATCGGATTCCGGCTCGTCAGATGTGGAAGGTGGACAGAATAATGAGAAAGAAAGGGAGGCGAAGCGGTTGAAAGTGGAGGATGAAGTGGCTGAGCGGCGTAGGAAGGCCAAAGAGGAGTTTCAGCGTATGAAAGCTGAAATAAGTGGCGCGCCTGCATTGTCCGAGCCTAGCTCTGCTCCTGGCGCTGAGGAGGGAACGGTGGGCGGGGCTGGTGCAAAGAGCGCGAAAGTAGAGATGGTGGAAGTTCTGAGACCCACGAGGTTTGCTGGTGAGGTCTTCTTGTGAGTGCAGGTCAGGCTCCAGTTCCCGCGGGGACGATCCATCGTGTTGACAGTCAACCCCACACCATGAGTCAATCGCCACTGGAAGCACGTCAAAATATAAATCATCATGGGGTTAAGCTAAGCTGACCACTGGACTACAATGGATCACCTTCTGAACTACTCGCTACGCTCTACACATCGCACGTCTTGCAATACTTCCACTTTTCCTGCCAGTGAGAGGGTCCAACTCCCCGCGGACGACCCTGTGGCGATTGCTTATCTCTCCCGGCGAACGGAGACGGAAGAACGGGCTGCTGCTCTTACAGGCGGAGATGCCGATGGGGAGAGGAAGGACGATGCTGCTGCTATTGCGGGTGAATCTACGATGCAGCATGCGGATACCGGACACAGCAGTCCCCAGCCGGAATCGGTCCTTTCCACGTCGGTACTCGCATCATCTTCATCATCGCAGCCTGCTCAAACACCTAGCTCCGCACCCAAGTCTAAGCCCAAAGGACCGATGCGCCGCAAGCCTCGTCAATCGCTCGAAGCTATGTCCGCGGCGCTGGATAAGGGCAAGAAGATGACCACTCTGGAGAAGGTGAGTGACGTGTGAAGGGGCGCTTCGACCCGAGACACCTTGACTTTGATTTATACTGGTACTGGTGCAGTCTCTACGACACCATGACGCCAACAGAAAGTGGTATTAATGAGAAGAAGCTGATGTCATGTTATATTCTGCTCCAATCAAACACAAACGCGCATAGTCTCAAATGGACTGGAAATCACATACCTCCTCCATAAAAGGTATGGCAGACGAGCTGGCTGCTAATAGAAAGGGAGGAGGATATCTTGAGAAACGCGATTTCCTAGATCGCGTGGGCGAGAGGAGATCCGGCACGTTTGACGAGCACTTGAATTCCGGTAGGCGATAAGAAAGAAGCCGAGCCGAGGTCGGGCAGGGTAAATCGTCAAGGGCCAACCACAAGCTTTGGTGCTGTGGACATGTCTCTCATATCTGTTGCAGAGTGCAGTCGTTGTCGCTCTTGGGTGGCAATGAACACGATAACACGCCACAGTCGATCAGCATTGCCTTCTGTCAATTCTTAATGTCTGTCCCTCGATTGTCAAGTCGTTCAAGATTGTCCTGTTGTATGCATCTCCGTCCAATCTACGTTCCAACGCATGGAATCCCTTCTATTGATGAGGCTCGCGTCAAACGTCAAACCAGAAATACACGACTTCATGAACGATTTTGAAGAGGAGTGAATATGCTGCATTGGCGTGATGTAATGTATGTTAATGTATGTTACAACCCTCACGAGCGATCGGGCACCGGCAGGGAAGGCACTGCGGCCCTTGCCTGCCTGTAGAAAGCACAAAGTGTGTCGTGTGTCGTATATCGTGTTCTCCTCTCATACGGTCGGCTTGACCAATCCTTTCCACGAGACTTCGCTCGCTCGGTCTCTGCGCAATCTTACTCCCGCACATCATCCATCGTATCCTCCCTGTGGAATATGCCAAGCTTGCGCAACACCTCTGCCTACTGATCTCACAACCTCGACCATCGGTTCAGCGTCGACTTCGAATCTCCCCTTTCGCTCTGCGGTTATACCTTGAATCCATATGACCTCATACAGGCCTTGTGAGCCTCCACGAGCGCCCGACACTTGTCGTCAGCCTCGCCAGGGTTGGATCGAAGGAAACAGTCATCTCGAGCGGATTTTGTTTCGGGACATGCGCAGCAGCTGCGAGAGGGGTCAACAAGCAAAAGAGGTGTGTCAGCTGCTATTGTCGATACAGACGATTTTTGAGCGTCAAGGACGGTGCAGTACAATGAGACAGGAGATGAGGAGTGCAAGCAAGGGATCGTCGGATTGTGTCCTGCCCCGGGAGGAGAGCAACAGCGATATTCAGGTGCTTGGGACGTTTTGAGATATGGAGTGTTTAGGTTTTTGATGGACGACAGGTAGATAGATCGTGTAAGGTGCAGGTTCAAGCTGTTTGATATCCAAATCCGCATGAATACTCCAAATCACCATCGACTCACGGCTTGAGGTTGTTCGGATTCAGAGGATTGGGAGCGGGCTTCTCGCATACTTCGGGAGTGACGGACCGAGACGAGTCGGAGCTATACGTGGGAGCGGACGTGGCGACAGCGACAGCGACAGCATGTACGTTAGTCGTCGGCAATCGGTATTTGCCACAGCTGAACTGGATAGAGGAGAGGGCTGCTCTGCTCCGCTCTGCACTACTCACGAGCCAAGCAGCGACATTTTGCCGTATATCTTCTGGTGGTATGCGAGGTGAACTAGTGAGACTTTTTTTTTTTTTTTTTTGGCGTGAGAAGAAGATGCCTCTTGTATTGTGAACAGACAACAAGAGACTTGTCAGATTTGTCGACGATATTTTGGGTTGTACGGGTGGGTGGACGAACAAACGATGATGAGCAAGCACCTAATAATGCGGCTCTCGAATTCTACTAGCATATTAGCTCGAAAACAAATATGTATACATAAGCTGTCGTGTCGGCTAACTCCGCCCATGCTTTGTTCCGAGTGAGTGCAGTGCGAATGGGTCCGAGCGATGACAATGACTGACAATGATCAAATGGGGGTGACAGATAAGTAAGGTATAAGCTATACGGGCCGATTGACCGAAGTACCCGAAGTACCAAGCAGAGGCAGAGAGAGGCCTTGTATGACGCGTAGAGTGAGAGAGAAGGATTTCAGGGACAAAGTCAATAATAAATAAAAAATAATGATACAGACGATTATAGCGAGCACTTTATCATTTATTGTAGTGTAGTGTGCCAGTGCCAGTTACAGTGTGCCAGACTAGTGACGCTAAGATAAAGCAAAGCATAGAGAGCACGATCGACTCAAGATGGATGGATGCATTCCCTGCCTGCCTTATCATCCCTTCCTTGGCTAGCTAGGCTTGTTGTTTTTGTTGTTTCTTCTTTCACGAAAAGCTATATCTATATATCGTAGCAAGATCGCATCGAGGCTCTCCTCTCTCTCTCTTTCAACAGACAGAGCATCCAATATCCGACGACCTCAGAACAGCTCTAGCATTCATTTCGCCTACCGATCGGCACCATCCACTTGGTAGTTTTTACCCCTTATCTCTATCGTCCGGAGCTATAATCAAACAGTCTCAAAAATGCCATTCCGTCTCCAGCCATGTTCATTCTCCCTCTTCCGGTCCCAGGCTTCGTCCCAAGCAACACCGGCTGCTGCTGCCGCACGAGGGTACGCTTCTGTGCTGAATACCACGCCTGCGCCAAACTCGACTGGACCGGTGGAGGAACTGCCGCTTCGATTGCAGGCTATCAAGCTTTACAAAGAGCTGCATCGGCTCGGACGAGACTAGTAAGTCCATCGTGATCTTCAACTTGATCGCTCTCTCATCTCAAAGGCGTTATATACTTACTCTCTCTCTCTCTCTCTCTCTCTCTCTCTCTCTCTCTCTCTCTCTCTCTCTCTCTCTTATCGTTCCTTCCTCTGTTCTTGCCCCTGCCGGAAATCAGGATTCATGATCTCGTTCCGTTTCCCACAAAGAAAAGGATCGGAACATAACTGACACCTGTACTGCCTTCTAATCACAGCCCCGATCCAAAGTACGACTTCAACAAGCGACTTCGACGAGCGTTTGAGAGTGAGTCGAGCTTGCGTCGTAACAGTGATACAGATCATTCGAATAGCAATTCCAGATAGACCGAGTGACAACTACGTTTGATCAGTCAGATGTGACCATGCTGACACCTGCCCCTACCTCTATGCTCCCTTTTGCTCTCCTCTGCTCTTCACATCGCGACAACCCATTCTCCGCCTCATCGTACCGCCCGTCTGGCTCTCTCTCGTCTCATTTCAGAAAACGCCAAAGTGACCGACCCCGCGCAGCTGAAGAAGCAGCTCGAGCTGGGCGAACATATCAAGAAAGGTGATTTGGATTTCGCCCTCGGTGTCACGACGAATCTGTCAAAAATGAAGCGACTGACTGAATGTTCGTCCACCACCGATTGGCAGAGGTCATGGCTCTCATCTCGCTCAAGAAGTTCAGGCATCTCAGGAGGACGTATCACGCCAACGAAGGACCCCGATGATCATCCCCAGAATCGCTGTCACCTTTTCCTACCTCCGAGCTTATCCGTTACCCACCCTGTATCCCGGTCGACCAAGATATTTTCGACCACAATCCCCAACCCGCGTTCGTGTAATGACCCATAACGATCTCCTCCTCGATTCGTTCTCTTCTTCTTCTTCTCAGTTGTTTGGTTGATACGATATCTGCTATGCTGCCTCTCAACTCGCAACCTCGTTACTGTATCTTCTATATCTTCTATATTTTCTATCTATTTCTGAACCGCTCTTATTTTCCGTACATACTCTGAATGGTGTATCGTGTATCTCTAGTCCTCTTCCCTCGAGAATACGCGCGATACCGTGTCAAACTCAAATTACCGAGGCTCGTTCTATCCTACCCGTTCCTCCTTGTCCCGTCGTAAGATCGGCATCTGATATCTTCTCCTAGTACAATAACCGCTTGGACTGCTTGGTGCCTCATATCTATAATGGATCATTCGTGCTATATCTGAATTCAAGGTGCATCAAAAAGTGCACACGGACATGAACACAGGGAATTATGTGCTCAGTCTGAAGTAATAGGGAAAATCTTCTCTGCATCTGCATGAAGAGGGTATTGAATGCGTGGTATCAAGACCTATATATGGTGCTGCCATCTGGGAAACCCAAGATCCGGTCTATCTCTTGAGTAAGCTTATCATCTCCGCCTGCGCATGTTAGAGCTACCCTTCGCTTTGCCCTCGCTGCAAGTCATAATAGCATCATGTCAGCTTAAAGGCTTTATGGCTTGAACCGAGAGACCCTACATCACGGCGAGCAAGTGCAACTGCAACCGCAAATGCAACCGCGACTCACTGGAAAGCCTTCATCCGCCTCTTCTTACCCTCTTTGCCCCTCTCGACCTTCCTGCCCTTCCTAGCCGCCCATTTCTTTGGATCAGTGAACACCATCTTATTCCGCTGATCTCTCCTCTCCTCTCGCCTCGACACAGTCGATCGACGCAGTTTCTCCCACGTGGATGAGAATGCCGACGAGCCGGCTTTGGTCTGGACGAATTCACGGACTTGGGTAGCGAGAGTTCGGAGGTCGTCTGCAGTTTCGGGCCTAGCGGTTAGCTGCTGCACTGTTAATTTGAAGAGATGTCATGAGAACGTAACGAAACAGAAGGGGATTTCGTCATGACATACCAATTTGACTGTCCTCGGTGTTGGCCAGATCACCTCCTTCGTCCAGGATCCTATAGACAGGACTCAAGATGTGAACGAGGTATGTCCTGCCTTCCTCTTTGCTAAGATGCTCGTAGACTCCGGCAAAGAATCGGAGGATAGACAGGATCGGGGCGGACCATTTCTCCTAAGGGCGCGAAACCAAGACGATTAGCATAGCTGGACTAACTGATATCGTGAGGAGCTGTGTTATAACTCGTAGAGCTAAGACTCACGCTAGCTTGAGGAGTATGTTGGGCAGGTCGGTGGACCAAAAGGTGTCGAGCCAAAAATGACAACCTAGACATGAGCCATGAAAGGGGGTTCTTCTGCGCGCGCTCCTCCTCTGCTGCGCCCTCTGCGTCGTCATCGGCATCCGTCTCGTCGTCACTCTCGGCGCTTGCGTTTCCATTCTCATTCGAAACCTGAGCGCCAGTGTCACCGTTGCTTGACGGGGAGTCCTGGAGGGCAAAATCGTCAATCAGCTTGCGGTATAGGCAATAGTGGGACGCGAAGAGACAGACGCGAAGCTGGTTCTTGACTCACAGCCCAAATCTTGGCAACATTGTATAAGACCTTGACGATCTCATCGGCAAGTTTCCCATCGACAAACACGGTTTCACCATCGACACCCTTCGAACCACCAAGCACCAAACATCCCTTTCTCGCTACACCGAGCAGATCATCCCTGCTAAGCACCTTGGAAGCGACGTCAACGTCGAATGAAAGGAGGTTAGCGAGTAACCTTGCCGCATCGTATCTGACCCATGCGTGAGGGAAGAGCAGATGAGCGATGATACTCTGCCATGGAAGGGAGGTAGTCGATCCCGCAGATTGGAGCACGGCTTTGGCGGTCGCTGAAAGTGCTTGATGAGGAAGAGCGTGATCCAATGATACAAACTCATCCGATTCTTCGGCTTCTTGAAGCTCTTCGGCGCTTTCCTCGATGATTGGAGCTACAGCCTTCACGACGTCCTCAACCATGTGACCTTCTCGAGTATCGATGAGCAGTCCGATAACACCCAACGCAGCGCTTGCGAGGACGGTGTTATTCTCTCTTTGGCCTACCCAGCTCTTGAGCACTTCGATCATCTTGCTGCGTCGAGAGTCATTTATTCTCCTCCAGAGGAGTTTGATCAGTTCCCCAGCCGCAGCTCGACACTTCTCCGATTCATCATTGGCCAAAACGACGACAAGAGCGACGAAAAACATGTCGGCGTATTCCTCCACGAGCTCGTCGCTGAACTTGGTAAATACGGTATTGAGCACTTCCATAACCGAAATTCGACCCGCTTCATATGTATATTCGAGGTTTCGGGCGAAGAAAGTCATCTGATTTTTGAGTCGACCTTTACCTTGAGGATAGTCAAGCAAGAAGGCCATGACCGCGCCTCGACACAACTCCTGGACTTGACTGGATTGCGAAGTAACCATGATGGAAGAGACACGTTCCATGAGATCGTAGATCTCGGGCACGACAAACTTTCGAGCAATGATCGATCGGAGAATGGTGAAGATTGCTGACTGTCGATCGGGCTCTTCGAGATCAGGTCCGATCACTTCAAGCAGGAACCGAAGTTGGTTCTCGGTGACTTGAGATGTCTTGCAGTCTCGAAGGATGACAGCAAGGGTCTTCAGCGCAGTCTGCGCCACTTCACCTTCGGCAGTACCGCCAGCATGTTTGATGATCTTAAAGATGTTGTTTACGAACACTGGCAGTGCAGCTTCCACTTGAGGGACTGGACATCGAACAACCGCAGCAGAAGCCTTTAGAGCGAGAGTGAGGACGTTCGAAGCCGGAGAATAGAGCGTATTGCCGATAGCGTTGACCATAGGGCCAAGTCGAGACAGAATCGAGACATCGTCAAAGTCGAATTTGCCCCGTCTGAAAGCGGTCACGAATAAGTCCAGTCCAAAGACCGCAAACTTGTGCGCATTCTGAGGATAGAAGTCCTCATCTCCCTTGGCGTCACGCTTCATCTGAACCTTGAAGCTATCCGGGGTCTCGGTGTTCTTGGCTGCCTTTCGCTTCGGTTTCAGGTATGACGAGTTACCGCTAATGAGCGAATAGCAGAGCGAGAGGATATCCTGAGGAGCTAACCGAGAGTTGCTGTTCAAACCCAATGAGATACGACGAAGAGCTTCGTCCACCTGCTGCATCGGCTTGACACCTTGCGAAGAGTGCATCACTTCTCGTAAAGGGGAGAGGATGGTTGAGATCTTGGTGGGTGACGCAAGTTGAGAGAGCAACTGGAAGGTATCGAATCCTCTTGAGTTGGCTCCTCGAACTTCACGCATCTGCGTCTTGAACCCTTCATTGGCCACGTCTTTTCCACTCTCACCCCAGATCACTTCAGCCGATACCTGCACAGCCAGCTCGACCGCGTCGTCCAGGTCACCGAACCTGTCAGCAGCTTGAGAAGTGGCTTGGACCAGAATAGCATGAGTCGTGACCGCCAAGACGTGCTTCTGCGGGCCACGGGTCAAAGCCGTCTCAAGCTCTCTGATCACCTTGACCAGCCAATCGGGACCAAGGTAAACAGCGATTTTGCAGACGGTATCTCGAGCAATGTCTCGAGTATCCTGATCCTTACTTCGTAGAATCTGCGACACAGTAGTGATGACTCGAAGTACCTCGTTCTCGGATGAGGCTCTTGGAAGGGCATGAGCGAGCTTGACGACGGCCAAAGCGAGGGGAATACGAATTGTCGATTCTGTCTCATCCTTCGTGGCTACAAATTTCGACAGAGAGGGCAGCAGCTTCTGCAGGATCACTTCAGTGATCCGCTCAGGACTGGTAGTGGTGAATGCTTGAACAGCTTCAACCTCGATGTCGTCCTCCTCATTATCATCGCCGTCCTGGACGATATATTTCCTCTCGTCGACATCCATCGACTCATCGGCAGCTGTACTGGGTAAGCCGAGGTCAAAGTGGAAGTTGTCGATGATCGAAGAGATGACTCGAGTATAGACTTTCTGCTGGGGCGACTTGACACTTCCAAGCTTCATGTATCGGCCAATAAGACCATAGTATCTCGACCACCTGAGTTGACCTGCGAGTCCACCGATAGTCTGAATAGCCTCGTTGATGAGATGATGGTCCGAAACCTCTGTTGCACCGGCCACAATGTGCTCGAGGATTGGTAGGAAGATAGTAGACAATGTCGATTCTCGAATAGGATTCTCCAACACGGTCGTTCGAAGTCGGAGTAACGCTCGCGCTCGTCTGTGGACCTGAATGTGAGTGATGTTGGTGAAGAAGGACGCTTCATCATCACCCTCTGCCAGCAGGGGCTGTAGCTCTGCCAACTCCGGTACCTTTGGGCACGACTTGACCGCGTGAGCGATCACGTGTATGGCTTCATTTCGGACCAGTTCTTGCTTCGAACGCAGAGTTTTCTTGAGGCCAGGTATGATGACATGTTGTAAGGTTTCTACGAAGGATTCGTCTTCTGAAGAGGGCACGAGCGAAATAAATCGCTGAAGAACGGACGAAGCGCTGGTTCGGATCGAAAGTTCTTCTGGCTCATGCAGGTAGAAGAGCGAGCTTCGCAGTATCGGCAGCCAGGCCTGTGTCGTCGTCGGCAGACCTTCTTCGGCGGCATCCGTGAGCTCAGCATAAGCTGCAAGACGCCTATCGAAATCGGGCTCGTCGATTCTTCGGGCTGAATAGGCGTTGAGCTCTCCGACGAGTTTGATGGACCTCTCGAGCGATTGGTCGACCGCTGCGAAAGTGTCGAGTGTGATGACCAATGCTCTTCGAGATGAAGGGAAGAAGAGAGTTTGAAACAGATTAGAGATGAGCTCGTAGTTGTGTACGAAAAAAGGACTCGTGGAATCTCCGAACTCTGGTGAGATGGCATACAATCGCTGAAGGGTGGCGAGGATGTTGCTCTTCGCTTTCTCGGTAGTCTGACGCTGGCGCAACATTGGCGCAAGAAGTGAAGCGAGTTGTTGAGCTTGTTGACCGTCGGTGACGACGACAGAAAGTCTGGAAAGAATTGCCAACAGTCGCCGTGTGATATCCTCATTGGCAGAAGCCTTGAGCGATACTACCAGGCCAATGATATTGTCTAGCAAAACCCGGATGTGAGGAAGTAGCACATCTTGCGTGAGCGAACCTTCGTCTTCCGTAAGTAAAGAATCGATGATGTCGAATACCCGCAGGATCACAGCAGGTTTCACCTTGACAGCCGTCATACACGCGAAAGCTTTCGGTAGCGTCCTGTCGTCTTGCTGGACCAAGCTCCGAGCGGTCTCCGGTGATGCCGCTATAGTGGCGATTAAGTCGAGGGTACCGGATGGTGCTTGGGTGTTCTCGACTTCTAGCCTATCGAGTCTGGGCGAGATGATCAAGGAAAAGATGTGGGGCAGATATGGTGAAAAGTCAAATGAGACCGAGGATCGGAAGAATTGTACTAATCGCTTCAAACCCATGGATCGGATGTTTCGCAGAGGAGCAAGGCCCTTATCCGCTTCTCCCCCTAAATCCTGCTCTTCATCAATGCCATCTTCTCCGTCCTGCGCATTCTCCGTCTCTGCGTTCGCGTGTGTAAGGCGCTTCTGAGCATTGGCGACAAGCGCAATAGTCGTGCTAACAAGTCTCGACCAATGAGGCACGATCTGAGGACCGAGGTAACGGAGCACATCAGTGAGCAGGGTGAGGTAACCGATCTGCTGACGTCCGGCAACGTGGATATCCTCCATGTCGGTGCCAAATGGTTCGAGCATGAGATCAATCAGGGTACTTAGCTCGCCTGCTGAACAGCCGCTAAGAGTGGTGAGAACCGCTTGTTTACGTGCCGTTTGACCTTGGGCGGTGCTCGACCTTCCTCGACGAGAAGTGATGATACCGTAGAGTAACCTGATGATGATTGGCAAGGCCTCTTCTCGATGGGAAGGGTCGATAAAGACCACCCTGGTCTTGGCAGGAGCCGATTTATCCTGGGTCTGAAGACCATAATCCGAGGTACTCTGAGCGAGTCGAAGCCTAGCAAGCTCGTCTCGGAACTTCGAGTCCTCTAGCAGAGTCTCTAATGTATCTTGATAAGGCACAAGTTTGGGTGACTTGTATGTCATGAGACATTTGAGCGCAAGGCTTTGCAATTTGGGTTCTCCCTTGGACAGGATATCGAGGTATAACGTGTGAAGGTCCTCGGTCCTGAACGCGGCTTTCGGATTGACGAACTTGGCGAGAAGCTCGAGATACGAGGCGGTACGAGCCTGTAGCTGCTTGGTTGAAAGGTGAGTCGATCTTACTTCCTCGTCATCACTTTCGCTCTGGCGGGCGATGGTGAAAAAGACAGGGACGATGGCTCGCGAGTGTTTCTCGGCAATGGAAGGAACGGCAGCGAGAGTGCCAAGAAGCTGAGCCTCGTAATTCAGAACATCTAGACGGTCCTTGGGAAGCTGGGGCTGCGTGGTGGGTCAGCTTCAACACCGAAATCACAATGCATTTTCCAAGTCGGACTCACGGCAATCTCTTGTTGATCCAGCTTCTCGTCTTGACTAGCTTGGGTCCATAGCCTAGCGATCGCCTTCATGCTTCTCTCGAGGTTGGGGCACCTGAACTCCGCCTCTTCTTCATCCACAGTGGCGCTGGCTGAATCCTCGCCCCCGCGTGTCTTATTCGCCCAAGAAGGCTTGGAGAAGTCAAGATCGACCATGGTAGCAGATGGCGCGGCGTTGGTTTTTTGTAGCTCTTCCCAGACGATTTCCCATACAACTTCGCCTTGCTTCTCGGCTACGACAGTCAAGGCGATAATAGTTTCCTGGTAGACCGGCCGGAAGTTCACCTTCAATTGCGCAATGAGGTAAGTGATTAGTCCCCTCAGGAGATCGCTGTTCTGCGCTGTGAAAGTTGACGGAAGAGAGGAGATCGCCCGGCTTAGTCGAGAAATATTGGTAGTTCGTTCTCGGACGTTTCGAAGGGTCATCTCGGACGACTCGACCTGTACGCAAAGCGACCAGATTCCACTCGGACTCGGTACATGGTCTTCCGCTCCAGCGGGTGTGTCTTTCGAGGATACGGCAGAGAGGATTTGAGCAGTGTGCAATCGAAGGTCTGAATCAGCGGATAGGAGGTTGGGCAAGAGAAGCTGGAGTATATGGTTCTCGGAAAGACTGCTTGAGACATTAGCTACACGATTCGGAAGGAAAATTGTGCTGACTAAGCCCACTCACCTTAGGTCTGATGCCCATCTATCGATCAACGGCGAGATGGCTGACAGTATCTCCCGGTTCCAGCTCCATTTCTTCGAAATCTCGCCTAAGTGTCCTTCCCTCACGAACAGCTCTCTGAAATGCTGTTCTACGGTCTCCCTAGGGCTTATCATCATATGCTCCGCCGTCTTGAGCAATACGCCGAGCACGTGAGTAGCGTTCCATGTTCCACCTGCTTCCCACCCTTGTTTTAACAACGCCGCGTCCTCTGATTTCGATCGGTCCAATTCAAGCTTGACCAGGGTGGCGATGTGAGGGGCAAACTGCTCAGCGTCGGAAGGAAGCGATGGAATCAGGTTCATGACTTGGCCGAGTATCCTTCGATCGTGTATCTCGCTTAAACCGGCCTCTTGAAGCTGAGACAGGAGCGATGTCAGAGCTGAGATCAGAGCTTGACGCCATCTTCCGCCTTGGACATTCGCTAGTCCGCCGGACAAGTAGCCGGCCGAAGCGAGGTTATTGAGGAGAACGAGGGTCGATAGTGGATCAGCTGATAGAGAAGGAAGAGAGGATCTATGGAGTTTGCCATGATTAGTCGAGCGTAGCTCTCGCAAGAAACTCAGTCGCAACAGCTCACTTTGCAATATGCGAGAGTAGGAACTGCTCGATACCGGGCCACTTCAGTGCCACCAAAGCGTTGACGAATGCAAAGCACTCTCGATCATCCTAAATGATCCATCAGCTGGGTCATGTGTGTACGGAAGTCTTCGAAACTGATGTGATGACTCACCAAAGCTTCCCACAGTTTCTCGATAAGCGATACACCGGGGCTGAGCCAGTGCGCCAGTTGACCGGCTTGCAGGCATCCCACAATACAAGTGACTAGTGCACTTCTCCATCCATCTCTGACCGACCTATCTTCATCGGATAGACCGTCCGAGACAACAGAGGCGTCGGACGACAGGTGAGGGATGAGGGATTGCAGCTTCTGCATCAAAGGCTTGAGCAATGCTTCAGGGAATCTCTTGCCCTTCCTTGTGAGAAGGATCGTCGACAGAATGTGCAGCACGGCAGTCGAAGACGGAAGGGACAACGTTGTCGTAGAGCTGATCTTCGATGAGCTGGGCTTGTTGGATTCTTCCGGACGAATCCCAGCGATAACAAGTTCAATGACGGGCTTGATGACCGAAGAGGAACAATGGTGAACCAGCGCAGTACTGACGAGACCGAGAGTAGTAACTCTATGAGGCGTGGGCTCAGCGACAAGTCGGTCAAGAAGAGATCCGTAGATCGCCAGCGCTCTTGAGTGCAATTGTCCGGATGTTCCCTTGAGACTGTGGGCCCATACTGCTTCCATGCCCTCCGTCTCATTTTCCAGAAGAACATCCATCAACCGAGTCAAGCCGTCCGACCTCGCTTTTCTGATCACCCCTACCCAGGCATCCGCAACGCATTTTCTCACATATCGCTTGTTCTCCCTGGGCGTAAGGTACGGTCTCAGCTCATGCCACGTTTTACGGAGGATCGGCTCGGATCGAAGGAGGTAGGAAGCGATAGTTCGAAGGATCAGCGACAGAGTGGAGTATGTTCTTTCGACCAGTTTGGGTTCCAGAGCCCTCAAAGCTCCCACACGGGTGAGGTGCTTAACTGTGTCCGGGATGTATTGGAGAGATTCACCCAAGCATGTTTCGTACAAAGCCTGGTGGAGAAAGAGGGCGGAGTCGAGACCTGAGTGGATGTGCTCTTGGCCTTCTTGAAGATTTGAGTAAAAATCGAAGAACAGCTGCTGTATTGACGACAGATTGTGCAACGTCATAGGAAGGGTGCGGGACAAGGGAATGAGATCTCGCTGGAGGTCTTGATACGGTATCGTCAAGTCAAGGAGAGACAATCGATCCAGCTCAGCGGTGAGAGGTGTACTCTGTGGATATTCAGCCGATTAATACAGTTCTGCCTTGTGACATATGATCGTGTCAACTCACGCTCTGTTCGGTATCCTCATCGTACTCCTCCTTATGCCATCCTAGACCCCTCTTCTTGCCTACATCCACGGATAAATTTTTGAGTTGTTCATTGTACGTAGCGTACTATTTGAGCCAATGAATGTCAACAAATCCGCATCGACTACGACATCACTAGCTGGCGCACTCACCCTGAACCTCTTCTGAGGTGGTTCAGCCATATCGCGATGAAGCTTTGAATCCTTTTCGTCCCGCCTCAGTTTCGCTTCTTGACGGCGATCTGTGAGTCCAAGCGATGCTGGAAGAGGAAGAGGAAACAAGCCGTTACAATGATGTGTGCTTGTGAGAAGCAACTATCGATGTTGATGCAGTTATTTCAGAGCAATAATTTTCTGGTACGGCGGCCAAAATATCCGAGTTGGATGATTTGCCTCTATCAAGTTTTCCCACGGTGCATCGTCTCACCTCACAGCTCGTACGCCCAACGCCCACAGTGCACGTGGCGTTCACGCTTCACGCCCTTCCACCCTTCACCGCTTGGGCTCCGCACACGCATCATACGCATCATAGCCGCCGTCCGTAGCTGTATCGCGGTTGAATCCTTCGTCACTCGACGCGGTTCTCACCTAGCGGCAGCCTGACTTTCGCAACGCTCCTCCCCAGTCTGAGTCTTTTCACATTTATTTCTACCAACAGCGAGGCAGACGAAAACGCTTACAAGACACCCAAATAGCTACCAGCTACATGTCAGACCAACCTCTATCAGGCGACAGGCTCAACGAAGAGCGGGCCTTCATCAAACGATATACCGAGGGCCTCTCCTCGCATAAAGTCGAGTACCCTGCCGATTTCTCAACCCCGCTCGAAGATAGACCTAGGAAGGTAGCGGTAGTAGGTGTGGACGTTGCTGAGCCGCCCAATGTGGAGAGCATGGATGTAGACTCTGGTGCTCAAGGTGAGTACGAGGTATCGAGCTCATGGGATCAAGCTCGCTTGGTCCTGGAGATAGTGCCTGCTCTTTCCTCAAGTGGTGTGGTGATCTTGCTCTCACTGCGCGGAACCCTAGCAATCCTTTGTCACAGCACGGTTTGTCCTCTGACGCTGATTTGCAACTTTGCGTACCATGCTTCAGATAACACTGTCCAACTTACCATCAAATCCCTTCGACCCTCATTGACCATCACCCTCTCCGCCCAACTAACCGATACCGTCTCCGACTTGAAGAGCGCCATCGCCTCATCCTCTTCCAATGCACCTTCCGCCGACACACAACGACTCCTGCTCAAGGGTAAAGCTCTGACCGATACGAAATTGTTGAAGGAGTACGATATCACTTCTGGTGCAACCCTGCACCTTATGGTGAAAGCTGCTGCGCCTGCGTCCGTGTCTACAACGGACACGAGGGCGACTGAGACTGGCTTGACATCTGACGAAGCGACTTTCCCTCCTCCATCTTCTGCGTCGCCCGCTCCTCCAGCACTAACCATCACAACTTCTCTTGACTCCTCTTCTACCGCTGGCACCTCCATGCCCTTATCAGTGCTCGATAGCGCTGCGCCTCCGACCGGCCCTCAACCACAGGTATCATCCGCGACGTTTCACACGACCGTTGCAGACCCCGCGTTCTGGCAGAAGATCCACGCGCTATGCGTCAGCGAGTTCGCGTATGAAGAAGAGGCTGATTCGGCATGGGAGACGTTCTTGGTTTCGATGAAGGGGAGACTCAGTGCCGGCGAAGCTGCAAGAATCCGGGACGTCGTTGGTGTTAGCGGTATGGGCGGATCGGCTTCATGAACGTGAAGCAATGAGGTCACATGCAGACAGTGATCGTACTCGGATTTGGTCCTGGCAATATCATGTATTGTATGCGCTTGCTTCAGAGTGTTCGCAATCATCCCATACATATTGATACATTCCGAAAGAAGTCTCATCCAAAACGTCCGTTTTGTCGCCGATCTCTGAGAAAGCAGAGTGAGAAAGCAGAGTGGGAAAGCAGAGTGGAAAAGACCTGAATGTTAACTAACACGTGTTACAACAAGCTATAAGTATCGGCAAGATATTCATGACAATATACGTGATGCCTATATGAAAGCGTCCTCGATGAGATGTCCTATCTTTCAAATGGGCCGGCATGTCTTCTTTCCTCTCTCTGTGGGTTTTTGAAGAAAGAGAGAAAAAAAATAAATCAAAAAAAAAAAAAAAAAGTTGAGGACAATTGATTTTTCCGATAACCCATTCTGCCACTTTTACCTTCCCCTTCCCCTTGCCCCTCTAATCACAGTCATCACCTTCCAAGTAGAAGATTAGTGATCGCTTGGTGGCGACGCTGCTACTCTGTTGGGTCTTCTCTGGGGGAGGGTTGATTAGGGTAGCCGAGGAAGATACAGAGGCGAAGGGCGATGCTTGGGGAGTCTCCGGCTGCCCTTGCTGCTGCTGGTGTTGTTTTTGTGGGTGGCCGTGATGCTGGTCGTTGGGTTGGTGGTGATGGTGTTTTGCAGACTGGCGAGCACGCTCCGAGATGACCTTGAGGATGTCTTGGTCGGACATCTGTCGCTTGCCCGCTCGTCGGAGAGCCTGATGCTCAGCCGAAAGGGCAAGAGGTCCGTACGATCGTTCGTCCCTCGCCACCGAAGTATGAGCTTGGTTGTTGAACATGGTATGTTGCGCTTGTGATGACTTCTGTTGTTTTTCGCTTGTTCGTGAAGAGCGATTGGTCTGTATTCTGGATTGAGCGTTGATGGTTGCCTATAAAGGGGCGGTTATGAGTGGCGTGGATTGAATGAGAAGACACTAACGCCAAGAGAGATCTCGGAAAAAGGTCTCTTTTTATATTAGGACCGGGAACATGGACCTGTTCAGTCTTACAGTAACCATTCATCTACGAGGCGGCCGAAATGGGTTCGCAGTTGTTTCGGCTGAGATTCCCATTCACAATATAATCGACTCAACCAGTCAGTTTACTCTCAAGTTCTCCAAACAACACAGGTTCGGTATCGCTTGTGTGGACCGCATTGAAGCCGGTGTTGTATTTAATGCATGCTACGTTGATGCATTATGACTCTATTTGTTATTAGTCGAGTCGGACTGCTTCACCTACAAGGTGAGACCAATGCCGCCAGCAAAAACGGGGTTGACGACGCCAGTCCATTCATTCATCAGCTTTCATCCCGGACCCGGATCATGATAGGGAAGTGAGAAGGACGCAGCACCCACCCGAAGCTACGATCCTATACCTGTTTCCCCTCCATACGACCACGTCTGAAGTCATAGCCATCAGCCATATCGGCAAAGCCAGACATTCCCTCATTGCCCACGCAGCGAGAAACACAGCCTGACTCCCCGGCGGTCCGATATTCTTCACGTTCGTCTCCAAGGCCCTCCTCGTCGACAAGTCGATAGAGATCCATATTCCCAAATGGATGAGGAAAACCGGAATCATGTTCGTGCCCAAGATCCTGTGCAGTGCCCAAGAGCCGTAGAGGCCAGAAACAAGGGATTCGGTAAACGGCTCCAGTAAGGTAGCGATAAGCGGCGTCATCTTCTTGCGTACTCGCAACCATCGAACCCGCCTATCTACGTAATCTGTCACCGATAGAGCTCCCAGGAAGTCGAGGGCAACATCGCTGGTCATGGCGTGTTTCAGCTTGAGCTGATGCCATAGTCCAAGTGCGATCATGTTGTCCTCGGCGAGGAATGGTGAATAGCCAGCTAGGCCTGTAGGAGGATTCGGCAACGCCCGCAAGGATGGTGCCGGCGTTTTGAGCTGCGAGATATTCTCACGAGAGTACATGTTGGATTTGCCGACCACGCAGGAATCGACCGCTATGGCATTCTGAAGATGGCAGACGATACAGTGATAAAATTAGTGGCGCTTCTAGCTGCAATAAAGGCCGCCTACAGCTATGTTGGAGCTCGTGACGAACTTACTCACTATCGCAAGATACATCTTCGCATGTGTCGTATTGAGATAAGCTTGCTCAATCAGACTCCCCCAGGTCTTCTGATAACACACAGCAACAGGCACTTGGTGCACCAATCCCACTTCTCCACCCATAGGTGGCTTCCTCTCATCGTCAGATATCGACATCAGAGGGGAAGATTCCGGGTCATTAAGCGATGCGTAAGGTGTTATGTTAGATAGGAAAGCTTCGACGGATCTGCCCAGGGTACCTGGAGTAACGGTGATAGTGGAGTCCAGGACCCAGAGAAGATCATAGGATGCTTCGGAGAATGGCACGATAAGGTTATTGACTTTGGGATTTACGCCGATCTTCTGCTTGTCTGGTGCAAAAGAGTCAGCTCGCCTCTCGCGTCGGCTCGAAGATTACTAGGGTCAGTATTCTGTCGGGTCTTACTCACTGATGATAACCCTACTCTTCACTTCGGGATACTTCTCCATGATCATCCTCACCACAGGCAACGCCTCATCCTTTTCATCCTGCAGAGCGAAGATAACTTCATACTTGGGATACTCAAGGTTCATACAGCTTTCTAGCGTGTTGTACAGGTTTTGATCGAGGCCGCAGAGGGGACGGATGATGGTGACTCCAGGTGCTGATGAGGGCGTGAGGGATGATAGGCGGGATGGGAGGTTGGGGTGAGCATAACGTATTCGGCTGTATTGGGGAGAGGGAGAAGAATGCTTGCGTCAGCATTGCGAAGGCATCGTGGGCCATCTCAGGAGGTCACAATGCATGGTTGATCATGAAAGATACAGGATGCTATAGGCTCCGCGCATTATGGATGGTTGGAGACACTCACGCCGTGCGCCAACCTAGGATACACAAAGCCCAAACCACAGCCCAGAGGAACAAGAAGAACACAGCCGTGAGAAGCGAGAACATCCCTAAGGTACCGAGGCGAGATCAGTGGGCGGTCCAGGATCGACGGCCCGTTGTCTGTAGGCTAACCCACCTTATCAGCTTGCCTCTAGCTACAAGGTAGCTAGCTACTCGCCGTGTTACTGCTCAATTTATGCCGGTGAAGAGATATCTGATCTGTGAATCCCGCCTTCTTTCCACGACCTGCACTGGATAGACATAGACAATTTCAGAAGCCAGACAGAACTCACCTCCACTCGCGCTAACAAGCTACGTCGCCCGTCATAATAGGCGCATCAAACTGGCTACTTCGCAAGCCTTTCTACCCAGGTACGAAAATAACGAGGTTCCGGTTGACTGTACTAGTTAGTATGTTTGGTATGTTTTGAGACGCGTTTGAATGGACGGGATTAAACGAAAACATTACAACCTCGATCTTTGACTTTCCTTCCCCGTCCTCCTATTATTAGGTCAGTATCTCTGGAACGTCTGAGCAATCAAGTATCTTTTCCAGGCAGCCGACGACAGTAAAGGACCTTTCAGGTAACACGACCCCTGCTCCTTCGTCCTATATTGCGCGCAATCTCAAGTCCAGAAACTGGAAGGGCGAGAACACAACTTGCCACCTCCACCTTACCCCCTTTCCTTCGGGCCCCCCGGCTTGCTTCTGCCCGTGTGTTCTTCTTCCTCTCGGCCTTGATCCTCATATACGCAGGTCAGAATGGACATGTCCTCTCATCCACTCCTTTCGGCTCTGGACGAGCCTGCTCCCTTCCCTTCCCAATACCCTCAGCTGCGCAGGCTGGATCGTTCCATGGTTTGCCAAATATGTAAAGAACCATTCACTGGACCTGTCACGATATCGTGCGGTCACTCCTTCTGCTCAGCAGTGAGTCACGAATTTCTCACAATACAGGCGGGAGCGAATAATGTCATATGTAATAGTAGCTGATTGACGCTTTGCTTCTAGTGTATCCGCTCATCGTTGGAAGTCATGAAGAAGTGCCCGAGCTGTAACGAAACCGTTACGGAGGGCAGTATACGCCGGAATAGAGCGCTAGAGGAGATGGTCGATGCTTGGGAAGAGTCAAGGTGAGCTCATGGAGAGTTTGCCAAGTCAACCCAACCGCCCGAGCCCATACTATGCTTGAGTGTCTAGGCCGACACTCATCGATCTCGCTCAACCACCTCGAAAGCGTCCTGCACCGCCCGAAACGAGTCATTCGAAGGCCTCATTGAGCAGCGGAGTGAAACGAGCCAGGCTGAGTCCCACCGGAAGTGCAAACGCTAGTGGGAGCGCGAGTGGAAGCCGGAGTGGAAGTCCAACCAAGAGCAGACGAGCGAATGATGTTGTGGTGGAAGAGATTGACGAAAATGAAGATGACGTCCTTGAGCTCACCGAGAACGGTGAGTGATTGCCGGCTCGCTCTCATCTTTCGCCGCCCACGCTGAAGTCTCACTATGTCCCGATTATGACCCAGATGAAGCACCTTGTCCACTTTGTCAAGCCACCATGCCAATCTCATCGATACCCTTGCATATTGAGAAAGGGTGTCCGCCGCCAAAAGCGAAACCGAAGAGTAATGGAGTACTAGGCAAAGGCAACCAAAAGGCAGATTGGAAGAAGGTGTTTTCAGGACAAGGCTTAGGAGGGAAAACGAAAGAGTGAGCTCTATTCAACCAGATACGTCAAGCGGATCGGCGCGCCAAGCTTACTTGTGTGATACTGTTTCAGGGTCGAGATGAAGCGAATAACAAAGCCCAATTATGCGCTATCGAGTCCGGCTGATCTGAGAGCAATACTTTCCGTGAGCAGCTAGTCTGCTCCTGTCGACGTCAAGGGAACGGTTCAGCTGAGGCATTGATGTCATATCTCAGGAATACTCATTACCCACGACAGGCGATAAGCCGACCCTTCAATCACGCTTACAAGAATGGATCATCCTCTTCAATTCGAATCTCGACACCTCCCATCCTTCCTCCCTCAGCGCACTTCGAGCAAAACTAGCAGAATCGGAATCTTCCAAGAGAAGAGATAAAGAGAAGGGCAAGGACGAAGTGGTCAATCAGCTTGCGAGCAAGGATGGCTTAGCGAAGTATGCGAGTGTTAAGAAGAGCGAGTTTGAGAGGCTGAGGAGAGAGATCATCGAGAGGGATAAAAGGAGGAAAGATGCCGAAGAAGGGAAGGGGGATGGCAAGGAGAATGCGATTGAGGTGGAGTAGGTTCTGCGATGTTAGGGTCAGGGCAGGAAACACAGGAAGGATGAGGTGTCAGCCTTCTCCGCCTGCGTGCATGGACGGGTGGTATTCGGCGGCCATATTTCATCATCAGCAATTTTCATCATCTATACAATAGCATCGACGATATCCGATCCCCATTTTCGAGAAACCGGCATCTATTCGATTATCAGTTGTATTGCCTATGTAAATCTCCTCCATCCATCGAGGTTTTCACCCATATATGTTTGTCTGTATGTATGCATGTATATGTCTGTGCGATGCACAAGCGGGAGTGCAGCTGGAATCCATAAAGCAGAACAATAGGCTCTTACCCGAACGCCTCTGATCTTTGTACCGCGTTACACGTAAAGTCGCATACAGTGGTATCTGTATTTCCACAGGTACGAATGTATAACACCTCAGAAATGCGTATAGGAGAGGGTATGATGAGCTCTTATACTTGTTCTCCATTGCGTCTACGCACGTCGCCCATCCTGACGAGATCCAGATCGCGATCCCACCCTCGCTCGGACAGCCACAAATTTCCACCCTTCCTTCTCCGCTTTCGCGACCACATCGCCCACCCTACCCCAGATACCTCCTCTAGCTTTTAGGTTCGCCGCGAAACCAGGCCATACGCCCTCGCTCCAATCTTGGACGACTACGTCAACCCAGCCATCCTCTTCAAGTCGAGATTTGTACGCTTCCAACGAGGGTTCCGCCGTTGTGATAGTATGTGAGGAAGGTCTTCGAGTGAGGTTGGGTAGAGGGACGGACATCATGTGAGAGATGAGGAGAGCTTTCCAAGAAGGCAAGTTTGATGGCGGTATGACATCCGTGTAGACTATCATTCCACCCGCGCCCTTGCCATGGCTGTTATTGAGGTTTGTGTCATCACCGCCGCCATGACGGGCTTCCGCCTGGAGCACAGGTCTAACTGTGGACAGGAATGGAATGATCCACGGTTTGTAGTGGTATATCGAATCGAGAATGTAGACCAGGTCGTATCTGACAGGACCGCTCTCTCCACCTCGGTTATCTAACCCTTCCTGCTCGCTGATAGTGACCTCGCCCTCCGCGACATCCTCATCAACGGTATCTCCGAAAATATTTTGACCCTCTTCTCCTCCTCGGCTGGAGACAGATTGTTCGCCCAAGAACCCCCTCATAGGATTCAGGGGATGCTCCAAATCGCTCGCTCTACTTCCTCCTTCCTTGAACTCGGCTGATGAAGTGAAGAATTGCACTTGCGTGTTTCGGATCAAGTTAGAATGGGATCTGAGCAGAGCTTTGGAGTGGTAAGTGTCGAGAGAGAGGGATGTGAGGGCGTGTAGGTTCTTTGGGGGCGAGGATGAGTTGAGATGGATTACTGTACAAGAGATATTTCGAGGTCAGCCCCCTCCCTGGCCGAATCTAGAAAGGAAGAAGAAGGCTCTCCAGACGCAGCAGCGAGCAAGATTGTTCGCGTGCTCGCGCTCATAATGTTGTGTTTGGATATGACATAACCTGGTCCGATGGACTTGGGCCAACACAACTTACGAAGCGATTCTCCCGCGCCATGACCGATATCTGAGAGCCAATGAATGCATGAGTGATAGATTCGCAGCATGGACATTCGACTTTGGCAGAGAGCAGCCTCAAGCCAGTCACTGCAGGGCTCCAGGGGAAAGATCAAGATATCCATGAGCACACCCACCTAGCACGTTCCCTCCGCCTTGATATCCACCTTCCTTGGCGAACGATAGGAGCTTCAACGCTAACGCCTCAGCAGCTTCGGGGAAGCTGTCCGTGCCCTATAGCCACACGAATGCGACGATACGATGCACCCGTTAAGCATCATCGAGATTTACAGTGCATGGAAAATCCGCACTACAGGCGAAAGCATTTGCTGAGACCAACTACACACTCACCTCCCACCAACCCATATTGAACCACCTGGTCTGACGCCCTTCATACCCCTCTTCTCGAGCATTGAGGACGATTGGGTCCAGAAGAGAATACGGTTCGATGTAGCGCGGGACGAGGAGCACCGCCAATGGAAGCGTTGCGAGGATAAGGAGAGTGAAAGAGGATGGCATCGTGTCCGGCTTGTGTGACCCGCTAGCCGCCCGTCATTGGTAAGCACCGAGCAAGATACGGGATTACGTCGGAAGGCAGATCTGACCGGCCGCTGCTACCGATGGATGTATATGTTATACTGGATGATACTTGAGGGACTTGGAAGGATGCTTTCTCGTTTGGCTGAGAGGAAGGCAGGGGCAGCTGCTCTTCTTCTCGAGTACGCCGCGTTTCAGATGTCGTTCATCCATAGTATGACGTTTCAGATTCCTTTGAAATGTACGTTACGTAATACACAGACGCGTCGCGTCTGTGTTTTGTGCCCGAGCGTTCCAGTTGAGTTTGTTCAGTTTGTAGGTTGTAGGTTGGCCACTCAACGTTGAAATCATCTCTCATTTCGCTCATCTCATCGACCTGTTCCGCTCAACAACTTCTCCACGACTCCTACATTCTCACCTCATCAACCTCTACAGTCCGCAGACCGTTTAGTGCACATTGAAGCGCCAGCTATACAATCGATCTCAGAGAAGCTCGTCACCATGTCAACTCTGTTCAACTTGTGAGCTAGACGAGGACCGCGCCTTACGGATAGCTGACGCATAGTCCTTTCGATAAACAGGAAAGGCAATCAATCTCGGAGTCAGTACCGTCCGCAAACCACTCGTGCTCCTCCATTTATCCTCTATACAGCCACTGTCTTTATTTAATCTTCCGAAAGACCCATTGTCGAGATGCCTGAAAGCTGGGATTCCCTGCTGATGCCTCACTCATCATGCAGCGTTCAAGCCGAAGAAAGTACCAGAAGGCACCAAGCAATGGCAATTAAAGCAATACGCTCAGCAGACCCTTGTGAGTCTGGACGCACCCGTACTGATTGTGAACATCCTATGTGACCCGGCTACCTTTCTGAGAACACGCAGCTGATGATCCAATGTATATTCCAGGGCTCTGGTAATTTGCGAACGGCTGTAGTATGTCCCGAAGGCGAAGACCAGAACGAGTGGATCGCCGTACATGGTATGTCTCTGTCTCTCGTAGTCAAGCTACATGCTCGCGCTTGAGGCTGTCACCCAAAGCTGTCGATTCATCCTCTTCACTCATGCTCAAAGAAGCTGATCGGACACTGTCTGGCCCCGTCGCAGTCGTCGACTTCTTCAACCACGTCAACATGCTCTACGGGACCATATCGGAGTTCTGCACGCCCACGGAGGTAGGTTCCCAGACGTTGCACTTGCTAGTAATCAAGACCAAGCTTGTTTGCTGACGTGCTATATTTATAACGCAGTGCCCTATCATGAACGCTGGACCGAAGTGGGTTTTGAACGCCCTTTTCAGCTACGATGCGTTCTATCTCTTTGAAAGCTGATGATCTTCTGCTCTATATCCTATAGATACGAATACTTTTGGGAAGATGGAGAGAACTAGTGAGTTGTTGGGGCGCCTTGACAACAATGTTACTGGGTGGAAGTATGAACATCGCTGACCCTCACCCTTCCCAAATCTTATATCTCCCTCATGTCCAAAAATCGACATAATCTTCGTCTGAATTCCCTTGCTTCCGCAGCAAAAAGCCAACTCACCTCTCTGCTCCAGCTTACGTGGAAGCCCTGATGACGTGGACTCAGTCGATCCTGGACGACGAGAAGCATTTCCCTCAAACGATCGGTAAACGATTCCCACCAACATTCATCAACACTGCCAAGACGATCTTGAGGCGTCTGTTCAGAGTTTACGCGCATATCTATCACAGTCATTTTGACCAGATTTGTGCGCTCGGTATCGAGGGTGAGTGGAGGTTCTACATGTATGAATAGTGGGGACATGCTGAATATCAATATGATGGAACGACTTGTAGCCCACCTCAACACCAACTATCGACATTTCTTGCTCTTTGTCGACCAGGTGAGCCCGCATTCTTCAGTAGAGCCTCTGTACCTGAATCGTATTTATCTCTGTCAGATCTCCTGGGAACCAAGACAGGCGGATGAGGAGGTCGCATCTAGGCTAACTTCCCCTCCACTTCGGTTTGTGTATTCGGACATTCCTCAGTTCCAGCTCCTTTCGTCGAAAGACCTGATCCCGCTCGAGGACTTCAACAAGACCATATTGGAGGAGACAAGTCGGCAGTAAATCTGCTCTCGCATAGATACAGCTCTAGCGGACCGGACATGCTTTTTCTCTTTGTTCATTGAAACCGGGCGTGAAACTCTCACCTAGGGAAACGAAATTCCTGCTATTACTTTACAAGCTCGGGACTGGGAGCAAAACGCCAACGATGGATATGCGAGCGATATGACAACAGAGTGTCGCTCCCACACCTCAAGTCGATCGTGAAGGGGCGGCAGACTGGTCTTGACATCCAGTGAGGATATTCTGATGTGTATCAGTACTTCGGTAGTATTAGGTGTTGCATAGCGTGCGACTAGCAGGATACACAAGCGAGGAAGTGACAAAAGCAAAAGGAGGAAGATTTGGTTCGGAATGGGATTGTTGACATATATATACACCTTTATTCCACTTTCCATTGATTTGTTCTTCACCTCCATCTTTCCAATACTTGACGATATGACAAGATATGACGTTGACATGACGACTGTCAATACCTCCTCGTAACTGCATCTCTAGCTACGGATCCAGGTCAGATCAATCAGGTCAGGCAAGGTCTATTCAAGGACGCTCTGTTGTAGTGTGGTGTGCATGCGCAGTGTTGCAAATCAGACATCGAATCGCATGTAGTGGTAGTGTGAACGTGAAAATTGCAGCACACCGAGGGTTGTATCCAGCCTCAAGTTCAATGCCGCTGCTATCCCAGCCGTTTCCCTCATGAGAACGAGCATCCACTGGAACGGACCTACATGACTAATGCATCCTGCAGTACAGTATATATACCTGTTCATAACAAGACGAACATATACTTGATTCTCTCGCTCTATTCGAACTGCGCTGCGCTTGTACTCGTACTATATTACAGCGCTTTGCCTCCGCCTGGAAGTCGTACCGCCAGTCCCACCACTAACGTTTCTTCCCCTCGATGCAACTCTCTCCTTGATCGTTGTACTCGTACTCGAGCCGGAACCTGTCGTACCCGTTCCCAGACCCAAACCCAATTCAGGTCCGAGGCTCACGCCCATATCTGTATTCGACGATTTTGTTCCTCTCCCTTCTCCTTCTGTTGTTACTCCCTTGGATCCCGCCGATGCTGAGGCTCTCTCCTCTTTGCTTGGGTTTATCGAAATAGAAGGTTGCGCTGGTGCTGCTGCTGAAGGACGGTGGTTCAACCCGTCCGTTTCCGTCAACACTACCCTCTCTCTGTCCTTCTCAGTGACGGTCCCGGCCGAGCTCTTCTTGTCCCGCGAGACGACTGGACCTGTCGGCGTGAAATGTCTAGATCCACTGACTGAGCTTGAGCCGCTAGATGATCTAGCTGAGGAAGATGGCATGATCGGTCGGCCGTTGCCTAATCCCAGCGAGGCCATTGATTTAGCCTTTGTGGCTGTTGACGATGATGGACCGTTCGTTGGGGTTGGACGAGAACGAGCTGTACCTTCCGCACGAGACACATCGGGGGCGACTGTCGAAGCAGTAGAGGACGGTGTGGGCCGGAAAGTTGACGTTCGCCCCTTCATCGGTGCTCTCGAAGATGAGGCTGAGACCAATGGCTCGTCGAGTGGTGTTACTATGACTTCAGCGGCAGTGCCGGGTGATTTGCCGCGTTTGGCTGGACCGGCCACGCGCAAAGAAGCCGTCCTCTCCTCCACGTCTCTCACGTCATCCCATTGTCCCATCTCAGCGTCGACCAGAGCATCCACATCATCCGCGTCCATATCGCCGTCACTGTCTTCTCCAAGCTCCAGATAGACCGTGGGCTTCCTTCTGCTTGCGCTAATGCTTGCTTTCGTCGTCAGAACTGATTTACGTCGCATCCCAGTCTGTCTTGGTAGAGTCACCTTAGCCAGGGATGCGAGCGCTGAGTGCGATGTCGAGGTTTCAGGTGGAGCAGGCGAGAGAGACGAGTTGCTCTCTTCGCCGCCCTTCTTGGGCGTGCCCGGTCGCGAGGACGAAGCGACGGACTTCCTCGATACGGGCTTCAGAGCTTCTTCGGCTGAAACACCATCAGGTTTTCTCATTTTTCTGTAGGTTCCGACACGGATCACTGGTTAGCTAGTTGCAAATCGATGCCTGTTCCGTTCATACTGTAACGAGGCGGACCAATGACACTATTGTACGCACTTGTTCAAACTCGGCTCCTTATAGTTGACGCTGCTTCTGGCTCGCCTTCCTCGGAAACCATGGTTCTCATCTGCATTCATCTCATCTGCAGGAGTCTCGCTTGTAAGCTCGTTGGAACCTGTCAGACCATTTGACCGCGACGAGCCGGAACCACCTGTACATTGACGTCGCACACGGTCAGCTTATACGTTGAATCGGACATACCCAAGCTGACTCACCCTCGGAGCCGCTAGCCTCTTTAATCGTGTCCAGAACTTCAGTCCCCTTGACGCTACTAGTCAACACGACTGCGTCCGAGGGCATCAAAATATCTTCGCCCGCGCCAATTATCGCGACAGCTTCGTCCGGCTGTATCTCGAAAGCTCCCCCTTCCTCCCACTCTGAATCCGCCTGTTCTGGTTCTGCAAACTTGACGCGTATCTCCTCTTGAACAGGAGGTGAAGGTGATCTTCTCGACCGCGTTTCAGTCTGATGCGGTAAGTGTAAGAGACCGCTCTCTCTCCGGCGTCTTGGTCTCTTTGTCACTGTTGAGTGCTTCTTCGGACTGGGAGAGGCTGACTTTGCAGGTGACGACAGAGGGGATGATCCGAATTCAACGTATGATTCAGCCGTGGGTCGCCGAGGTGAGCGAGAAGCGGACACAGAACCGGATTCTGATGTCCGTCTGTGCGCATGATACACATCATTAGCTGAGGACAACCTTCTTGTTCAAGATGATATCTTCCAGCTCACCCTTTGCTGCGGTGCACAACAACGCGTTCTATCTCACCAACCTCGCTCTCCTGCTCACTGCCCTCAGCCAGGTCCCACAACCCGTGCACCTGTCTAGCCATCTCAGCTGGCCGAGTGGCATAGGTATTTTCCACCGGAACTAGCAAGGTCGGTCTATGTGTAACGGTAGATTCAGAATGTGGTTGTCGTGATGAGATAGGTTGGATGATGTGTAAGCTATCGCGGAGTTGACTGAGGGCCGGGAGGGCGGTAATGAGCTGGTCAAGCGCATCGCGTACGTGCTAATGGCGAGATATATAAAATGGGTCAGCGCTCAACACTTTGGCAACCAAATGGTATTGCCAAGCTGCTTGGTCACGTGTTATGTGTACCAGTTGCTTGAACGTCCAGAAGCGACCCACCTGACCGCCCATTTTCCCTGCTTCATGCTGCATCCTAGTGACCTGAGCTCGCAGCATTACATTCGCCTGCTTTACTGCGTATACGTCTCTGTGTAGTTTCGCTATATCGTCTTGTAAACCCTTGATGATGGCTTTGCGGCTGATGTTGTCCCTGCGATGGAGCGCGTCAGATCAACCGGCGCAAGGTACCGTACGACGGAGGACTCTCGATTGCCCAAGAACAAGGAGGGGTCACTGAGTGGATGGGTACGGAACCATACAGATAGATAGGCAAGATGATGCACAGAGCAGCGGCGAGAGACGCTCACATGATGATATCTCTGTTCTGTCTACTGTGTTTCTTGCGGACTGAAGCAGAACATAGAGAAGTCAGCATGTACAATAATGGCGTAGGGGGTAATCCCATGTCCGGCTGCCTGGTCTGTCAACTATCTTTCTCGCTCTCGATCCGACAGCCATCAGATTACAACCACCAATGGTCGCGTGTCCAAAACCATCGAGACTCTATTGTCTCTCCTGAATGGGTGCACGCGCATCGGGGAAGTTTGGGCGCTTGGGCACCGCTTCAGATCCGATAATCAGTCATGGAAGAAGATCAATCACTCACACTCTTCATACTTTTGCTGCTCCGTAGGCCCCCCATCATCAGAGGAATGCAGCGGCACGAGACCCAGTGATCTCCTTCCTTGTCTTTGCGACATGTCGGCGCCTGGTGTCCGTCTGTCTGTGTCTGTATCTGATCGGCGAGCGTTGATCGATGCTTGCTTGCTCTAGGATACCTGCTCGATGTCATGCAAGGTTTCGAAGCTTTTTTGCTGTATCCAAGTAGTGTTATCGTTAATTGCGGGTCTATTGTTATGAGGATTACTTGATTCCAGTTGCCAAGGCCAAACCAAACGCATGTTGTTGTTGGTCGAAAAACAAGAAACAGGAAATCAACAACAACAACAAACGTCAAACTGGGAAACAAGTCAATCGCGTGAAACTGACGGAAACCCTATGATAAAGTAAAATGGGCGGTCAAGATAATAAATATGATATGCTTTCATCACCTGGACAAGTGGCACTGATAAACCGCCCCTTGTCCGAATCTGCTCTTCTGCTGACTGCATGCATTCAAGTACTCACTCCTAAGACAAAGTAGAGAGTCTCACTTTGGCAAGCTACCATCTCATGCGTTGTGGCGTTTGATTACAGCGAAGAAGGATACAAAGAGTGATACAGTGAACTCGACAATATAAAAGCCGCTGTACATCGTCTGAGGAAGGCGGGATGGTAGGGCACTGAGTGATTCTTGAAAATGTGACCATGATTGTTATTTTCCACCTCTGATCCGCTCCAACCCTTGTCTTTCTGAGACACAATCTCGTCGTTGTTAAGCCAATGTAGGTATTTGGCTCCTCGCTAGGATTACAGTAATGGATGATCCAAGGAACTATCACTCCGCACTTTCCTCTCTCATCTCGGCTAGTCTTCGTCGCATAGCTTTCTCCGTCTTTGTTGGGGGGACTTTCCTTGAGATGAGCGCACCGATCTGGAGACCACTCCTTGTCAGCTCATGTACTGTTACCAAGACGCCTCATGATCTCGAGGGAAATCATCGCTCATCACACTCACAAGAGCCATGAGGCCACCGAACCTGAGCACCCACGCAACTCCATTTTTGCCCGCGGATTCACCGCCACCTCCAGATGAGGGAATGATGTCAGGCTCCTGGTCAGCGAGCCTGAATATGACCGACGCAACGACAGCAATCTACAGATGACCAGAGGTATCAGCACTAAGAATCTTCACATTACGACTCGCCACGAGACCATACATGTGTACAGAATACAGTGATCAGCGAACGAGTGTAGGAAGGACTCACGATGAATTGAGGGAATACAATAGCCAAATTGTGGATCCCCATGATTGTCCCACCAGCCACAGGTCCACTTCCTGTATACTCCATACTTTCACCCGCTCCTTCGATATCAGCGGTAGAGTAACTCCTCGTCAGAGGAGTCCTCTCGTCCGCGTCTCTTCGCGATGGAGATACAGGCTGAGATCGCCATGGACCGGCGGGTGTAGATGCCGCACGAGAATGCATTGGTCGATAGCCTGGGGCGGCGCCAGCGCTAGCAGGAGGCTGGTTCAGTCCTCGTTGCCGAGGGTGAGTGTCGGTTTGTGAAGATGTATCGTCCATCTCTTTCAGGAACTATGTTATGAACGTCAGCTTCAGGGATTTAAGCAAGCCGAAGATGTGAGCAGAGGGTGCCGCTCACCTCCATGATAATGCTATACAGGGTCAAGGAAAAATTGGTCAGCTTTGTGGCAGCCGTTCGGCACTGGCAGCCCTATAACTCACGCAAATGGCCTAGATTGGTAGGAGCAGAGATCAGCAGTGCATCACTATATGATACATATCAATAGAGATGACTTACACCCAACAAGCAATCGCCCAGCAGATACCGACCAACGCAATCATTACTGTCGCCTGCCAAACAGTGGTGATGAAGAACGTAGACCCCATCAGAAGACCAAAAAGGGTCAATCCAGCTGTCCAGATATTTCTAAGCATGAATGGCACTGCAAAGCATGTAGAACATTGAGCTGCTGACATCGGGTATGGGAAGGGACAGATAGCTCACTCCTTGGTAGCTTCAACGGTCGGCCTTCTCGTGCAGCCTCAGCTTTCCACTGCTGGACCATCTCCCGAATGCGCTCCATCTCGACATCGTCTTCATCTTCCGAATCGTCGTTGTGCGTTTCACCGTCTCTTAGCTTTTCCGACATCGGCTTAAGTAAACGTCTGTCTCGAGCATTCAAGTAAGGAAGAAGAGTCCCGGCGATGATTGCGACTGCGATGCCGAGAGAACATATACGTCAGCTTGAAGTCGGGCCGGCTGCTTAGATGGAGGACTCGCACTAACCGAATGAATAGATCAACAAGGCGAGAGACCCCGCACGAGTCGCCTTGTCGATATCAGGCTGATGACCGAGCTCGTGAGTCATTACTTCGGCAACGTATGTCGTCGAGTAGAAAAGGTAAGGGAACCATCCCATAAAAGCGGCGATTTGGACCTATATACGACCACGTTTAGTTAGATCCTGTGTGCATAATTAGGCCAGGTAATCAGGACGCACGATGCAAACCCGTCTGACGGGCTTGGGAAGGTGAAGAATGGCTTCGTAAATAGTACCGATGATATCTCTGATCCGTCTGCGTACAACATCAGCTGATATCACTTGAGGAACACGTAACAAGCTTCGAGCGAAGGTATACGTACGATCTTCTTTCGCCAAATATACTTTCTTTCTCCGTCTCCTCCTGGGTCCAACAGGTGATCCAGACGGTGACGGTGAGCAGTATCAAAGCGACGATACAGACTAAAGCCCCTCGCTTATGTCAGCCTTCAATGACCCCGATGGGAGTTCAAGTGGATACACAAACATACGTTTTCTGAATTGCCCTCCGCCGACTAGCCTGATGACCGGGACATTGGCGAGATTCAAGAAGCCTGCGCATTGATATCAGCTGAATATACTTTTCGACATAACGGAGAGATTCACAACTTACCCATCGTAAAACCAACGATATTGCCAACGTGGTTGAATCGGCCATGCCAGGCGTTGGCAGTCGCTAACTGCTCTCCCGGTGTGATATCCAATACCAAGTTCCGTAGAGATGCTTGCAGCCTAAAGTCAGGCAGTCAGGCCCGCCCACAATAACATAGCGAAGAAGGTGATTGTGTAGACCATCCCTACGTACGCGTTCAAGGCAAAGTCCAGACAGTAGAAGCTAAAGACAGCGATAGCGATTGCAGTATTCTTGACCTAGCCAAGATACGGTACTATTTTAGCTGTTGTGGCTCGTTGACCCACTAACTTGCAGCTCACCATTCTAATGCTCTTAGGATCCCAATCGCCTTGTCCACCGCCAAAGAGATCCACGATCGCCTTCGCGACGGGCTCTGTGAAAGCCAAACCTAGACCGCTGAGCACTAATAGCAACGTAGCAGTGACGATCCAATACCGTCGTCTGTATTTCGACGTGGATGAGTCCGAGATGGCGCCAATAAGGGGTTGAGCGATGAGGCCTGAAATGGGTCCGGCAAGCCATACGAGAGACGTGAGCTGTTCGGATAGACCAAGGGAAAGAAGGTAGGGTGTTCCATATCCCAGCTCCCTAGGCAATGATAGAGGTAGTGAGCTTTGGACATCGATACATCTAGCTTGTGACTTATAGGAAGGTGTCCTTCGTACTCACACCGTCCAAGCGATTTGACTGCCACCCATGGACACAGTGAGAGCCATCATCTTCCAGAGACTCAACGGTCCTTTACTCTTCTCGTTCTTCTTCTGCTGAGGTTGTCCGACTCTCCCTCTCGACCGGCTTCTGCTGCTATCCCTTCTGGGACGGTCCATCGCGCCCGGCTCCGCAGATAAATGCCAGCCCGAAGTATCGGGACGCGTAGCCGACCGCTGGCTGTTCGTCCGGTTCTTTGCCTTGTTACCAGCAGCGGCGGCGGGAGTGTCGGTGGGTTTGGGGGATTTGCGAAGGAGGGATGCGAGTGACGTGTACTGGTGTTTTGTGGGTGGCGCAACGCTGCTCTCCACGACGGCACTCTGACCGGAATTGGAGGAATCACCTCCAGACATGATACGCGGTGTAGCTGTCGCTGCAACTTTGGGGAGAATGGGGTTAAACAAAGGAAGCTGGTGGAGATACCAGATGAACAGCAGCTGTGTTCACAGAGCTGGAAAGTCGACCGTCGGCAAGACGCGATAGATTTGGAAGTGTGTAGTACTAAGAAACGTGTGCAATCAGAATCAGAATGCTCGCGTTTTGTGTTGTGTTTGTAGTTTGTACGTGATGTAACTACGAGTATAGGCCTCACTCTCTACCACCTTAGTTTGAGAACTCTATCTTGCTCTTTCACGCTCTGGCTCACCCTCCTCGGCACAATTCCGGGTGGGTTTCCTTCATGTCCCTCCCATCCCATGACATGACATCAGATGATCATCATGTCAACATGCAGAACAATTCAATGCCTTGGGAACCAACCACATGGCACTCATATGTCCACTAGCGGACTTCGCCGACCGTAATTGGTGACGGTGACCGTGACCGTGACGGTGACGGTTACGCTCAGCTACGGGATGCCCATGCATCAATATCAAAGGTCAGTCCCGTTGAAACAGAGACATACAATGACCGAGCCGATTGTCAACATCACCACTTACCCCAAGATCGCTGCAGCATTGACTTGATCCACATCCTAGGCGGCCTCATTCATCAGGGGAGATCGTGATGTCTCGCAATCCTCCGCCGAATCCTTCGGCCCGGTACAAGATATCGTCCCCTCAACCGTTCGTAGCCAACGATCTGAGATCAGCTTACACGGGCTCGGATTCCGGTCCTTATCCTTCCTTCCCTCCAGCTCAGCAACCTTCGCAACAAGCTTTCTCTCTTCAAGAGCCATATCGGAATCCGCTGCCATCTTCTTCCAGGCAAAATGGAGAGCCAAGCAGGGATGGCGGACCGGTCAGGCCTGCACAAGGACAAGGACACAGTCCGGCCAGTCCCGCAAGGCCCGCTAGGTCACGTATGAGGGATGCGCCTCAGCCTCCTTCAGTTCCTGGAGTAGGCTCAAACTATTCGTCCGCACCTGCTCATGTTCCAGCTCCTGCACCATCTCGAAGAGACAACTTGCGACCCATCCAGACTTCGAACATCCGTAGACCATCTGCAGCCAGCTCGACCGGATCCCATGATCTGGCTGCTTCCCCCATCTCGCCCATATCACCCAACGCCCTCAATCATCAAGGCAGTACTGCTCTCTTCTCAGATCCTTTCGAGGCCGATCGGGCTCAGCGGTCTCAGCTACGCGCTCAGACGACGGCGGCGGCCCAGCAAGCTCAGCAGCCCTTCCAAGGTGGTCCCGGTTCGGATAAGCTGAGAAGCGTTGTGGGCGCGTTCATGAGTGCCAGTCGATCCCGCGATGAGCCCTCTGCATCTGCTAGACGTCCGGCTAGAAGTGAAGCTCGAACAAAGAAGCCACAGAAGGAAGATCTATGGGAAGTCGGCGAAGGGGATGGAGGCAAGTTTGGAGATATCGATGACGTCCTTCGCAAGATCCGAAAAGACTGGCCTTTCGTGCTGGAGTCCGACTTCTCACCGTCGACACTCGCTTTATCCCTACTATCTCACTCGTCAACCTCCTCTCTTCCTTCTCACCCAGGCTTATCGTCCTTCATGAGACTGCACGAATCCCTCTCAACTTCCCTTCAAACCGCTGTGCAAGCACACTTTCAGTCCTTCGCTGCCTCTCTCCCTGCGCATGCCACGTTCATCGCGACGCTCAGCAAAGCTCAAGAGCAGGTCAAGAAGTCAAAAGAAGCGTTAAGAGAGGCCAGAGATGGGTTTGCAGGGAAAGGAAAATCGGAGCTGGCAGGCATCAGAGCACGAGAGCGGATGGTCAGGGATATGCTAAAGATCCTGGACACTATGTAAGCACGGTCGGACCTGCTTTCGAAAATCCATAACCCCATTGCATACTGATGACAATTGATGGTAAAACATGCTATAGTGATCAATTGAAGCAGATCCCGGACCAGCTAGAATCACTGATAGGAGACAAACGGTTCCTCCAAGCCGCGCTGATTCTAGTGCGGAGCTTGAAAACCATCAATAAGCCTGAGCTGGCTGAGATCGGCGCTCTATCTGATCTGAGAGCATACTTCGTGGCTCAAGAGACCGTGAGCTATGTCATTCGTATTGAATGTCGACAATGAGCTGACTATGTATTGCAGACTCTGACAGATATTTTGGTGGAAGAGCTGCACAGTCACCTCTATCTCAAGACTTTCTACAGCGATTCAAGATGGAAGTCATATGTGCCCGGACAGCAAGATCGTAAGTGGACCTTTCGGACGCAGCTCATACTCTCGCTGACCCGATCAATAGTCCCTATTATCGGCCCTAATAATGATGTCGACCTTCCGCCTCTCCCTCCTTCCACCAAAATTTCGCTGATAACGTCCCCGTCGCCTAACGGAGACGCCTCAGCTGTCGCGGGCCCTGGCCCTTCATCTCGCTTCTCGCGATATCTCAATCACCTCGCTTCCAAGCCAAGTCATGATCCCATGCTGGACTTCACCGAAGCGGATCTGGGCACCACTCCTGCTATCCCTGCCAACTCTCACTCCAGAGTAGGGTCCAACAGCATCGGTCAAGCAGGATCACATGGCTCTCTGGCATCACTGATCAGCGGATCTGGGCATCAAAATGATGGCGGTAATCCCGAAGCAGACTCGTACGCCTATATGGAGACCTTACTGGAAGCGCTGGCTTCCATGGGCAAACTTGGAGCGGCATTGGATATGGTGGCTCAGAGGGTGCCAGGAGAGATCCATGCCTTAGTGGAGACGACGTTGGATGAGGTCGAAGAGAGGTCAGCCACCGCGTTTCGGCTTTTGATAGCAGACCGAAGCTGACGAACTACTTGCAGATCCGAACAACGCCGAGAAGAAGTAGATCAGCTTGCTCGACCACAGAGCTTCCTTGCCTCAGGCGGAGATATGTTCTCTTCCCGACCGGATTCAAGCCTGAAACGGAAATCACTCTTCGCGCCTGCTGAGACGCTACGGATCGAGGTATCACTGGGCGCAACCGGCCCACCACAGCATGCGGCTATCCTGAAGGACCTGTTTTGGACGTTATATTCCAAGCTGGCTGCTGTGCTGGAAGGACACAGGGTAGTATACGAGGTGGCTCGCTGGATTTCTTCGGTAAGTCATCCCGCAACATTGACCAGAAATCAAGGAAGCTTATATTGCTACAGAGGAGAGATTTCAAGGACACGTCTGTCTCCGGCGTGAGCTCCTCCTTCAATGTACCGGTCAACGAAGTGTGGAAGCCTGTGCAACAAGAGGTATGTCTTGGATGATCTATATAACAAGTCAAAGTGTGCTGAGTACCTTGCCACGCTATAGGTTCGAACGATCTTACGGACATACCTGACCGACGAGAGTCAAGGCTCCAATCTAGATCGGCATCCGATTATGTCGATCAACGAGGTACTCAGGGATGGTAAGGTGGCGAGAGACAAACAAAAAGTGGGTTATCGGTTGTCGAAAGGCAAATACCCTCCGTATGAAGCTGACAGTGACCTGTTTCCGCCTTCATAGCAAATGTTCAAATTTTCTGACACCGATACCCGTGCCGTTCAAAAGGAGATCAAAACTGTCGATGATTCGCTGCAACAAGCTTTACGAGCGTCTGTACCAGGCCTTGTTTCGATGCAGGTCGCCGGCGAGAATACTCTGACCGTGCTGAACGACGCGGACGATCGTTATTCTTCCGTTGGTAGGCATAGGACTTTGATTCCAGCCAACGCCTTCAACGTCACTACCCTCTTTCAGCCGACGCTATCGTTCATCCAGCGAGCGACATCCATCGTACCGCCCGGCTTTGAGGACTCTACCGGGGCGTTTTCGACAGTCCTGGAAGACTTCGTTGTCAAGGTGTTCTTACCCCAACTCGATGAGAAGGTTACAGCTTCTTTCAGGCAGGCTGTATCAGGATACGATGCTTATCAGGTAGATAGGACGTTGGGCCAAGATCTTGCGGTGCCGCCATTGAAGGTACGTGTGTTATGGAGCTGAATCCTCGAGCAAGGGTACATGGCAGCTGACCTAGGTTTCAGTCGAGTGTTAGGGTCATGGCTCTACTACATAGTCTCTGTGTGATGTTGCAAACTACACCTTTCCACAGGGAGAATTACAGTCGACTCATCGTTGGCGTAATAGTGCAGTACTATCAACAATGTAGTGCCAGGTTTAAAGGTCAGTAAGCCGAGACACGGAACTCTGAAACAGCGTGCGCGACTGACCGAGCCGACGTCTGTTGCCGTTCTCCCTGGCAGAACTCGCCTCGCTGCCTACGACTTTGGAGAATGCGACGGAGAGCAATATCACGTTACCGGCCGAATGGGCTCAGAGAGAAGATATGATCAAGATCCTTTCTGAGCTCCGAGCTGTATCGGTGAGCTGTTTTGTGGGCATCGGGAAGCTCGTTAGCTTACATTATATTTCTGCTAGGGCACTGATCGAGCTGGGCTAAATTCTGTGGAAGCTAAGGAGATCAAGCTGGAACTTGAGCTCCTCGGCGACCAAGGATTGGTGGAAAAGAAGTTGATCAACTCCATGCGAAGACTGGAAGCTTTGGCCAACTTATCGCAGAGCTTGGTGAGCTTTCCGTCATCTCAGTTATAACGCTCGTGTGCTTTTCAAACATGTGATCAAATGCTGACGCCATGAGTGCTCTTCTAGCGTTGGTTTATCGACTCACTTCTGGATTTGCAAAGCGTCGCTGAAGAGCCGCTCTCTCCTGAGGGAGAAGACCCACCGCTTGAACTTACTCTACCTGTTGCCCCTCCCCTGTCTACCGGGGGCGATGAACCGAGACTACCGCTCACTCGAGCTATGGCTCAGTGAGTTTTCTCTTGTTTTCATGGTACAGTGACTAAAAAGCTGACAAGAAGCTTTTCCGTCTCAATCCTCAGACGATACCAAGCTATCATACAGACTTATGAACAGCTCGCTGAAATGGTACTGAACACCATCCGTCTGGAGATCAGAGGAAGGGTAATCTGCAATTTGGGCGCATCTCTGAGAAAGGTACGTCGTCGTCCAACAGAGAGATCTCCGCAGCCGTTCGACTAACGCTATGTTTTCTTCCTGTCTATAACAGGGCGATTTCCGACTTGAGAGCGAGGCGTTTGAGCCTGATCCGGATGTGTTGGATCTCAATGTCAGCTTGATGGAGATTGAGGCGATTGCGGAGCGTACGATTCTGGGCGATGACCACAGGTCAGTAAAGACACATGGCTCCCTATATTACATGCCGTGTACCCTGCTCGTATCCGACTGACCGCGCATGTTTCTTTCTTGCCTTTGGCTGATTATCCTCCCGATCTAAAACTAACACGACCTTGTATCGTCACCGCCTGTCAACAGCTTCATCTTCAGAGGTCTTGGTCAACTAGTAGATCAGATCTTCATCTCATCTTCCAAGAATATCAAGATGGTCAACCCTGCCGGGGTACGAAAGATCAAGCGAAATATCTTGGCCCTGCAGCAGACACTGAGAGGTATCAAGGTAGCTTCATTCGAGGGTGGCTTGGAACGGGCTGTTGAGTATTGGAACCTCTACGAGAAGGGTCCTAAAGTGAGTCCACATTCGAGAATGTCATTACGAAAGAGATAAGGAAGATCGCATTTCTTACTGATTGGGCCGTCGAAATCCACTTTGATCTGCACTTTGCGCCACACAGGATATGTTGGAAGATCTCAAGGCTGGAAAACCGCACTTCTCATTCGAGGACTACAACACCATGCTGAACCTGCAATGTAAAGCCGACCAAGATGACGCGCCGACTTCGGAGTTGAACACGTACCTCATCGACCTGCATGCGCTGAGTATGAGTATCGAGGGATGGGAGATTGGCGAGTCGTAAACAATTACATTAGTTCTAACATCAATCAGTCTTGGCAAGATTAGTCTCGACGTGACGTACGACAAGGTGTGTTCTCATGATGGATGAGAAATGAAGGATCTTGTACTGTGCGCTCTTATGCCAAACCCGCCATGCTTTTATGCCATGCTACCGACAACGCCAGGATTAGCAGTGCACCGACTCTGGACCATGCAGTCCTGTCATATACTCTGACATGATACGGTTGATTCCTTCACCGATCATCATTCGTGTTTGTCTTGATCGACGGAGTATCGGGGTATACATCACAAGTGGCCCAATATAAGAAGAAATGAATCATCTTATGAACTCGGCCGGCCAGGTAGCGCATAAACATCGATAGAATCGCATGAGGAGAAAGGTTGATACCATGGACGAACGCGTACGGTTGGACGAAGAAGTAAAAAGAGCAGTCGCATAGTAGGAAGAATATACAAGCAGGGGAGAGAAGTAAACATATCCATTAAGAGCCCTTGGAAATGACTACCCATGACGGTCGATCAGTATAGGCAAGGCAGGGATAGGTAGGTATATAGGAGGCAATATGTATGTGTGTCCAAGGAGAAGATAGGAGGAATTTATCGCCCCTCGAATGAAGAGAGATAATCGGAGAGCTGGTGATGTGGAGAATTTTGGAGTTAGCTGCGTTCTTTCTTACCTTTAGCAGTAATATGGATAGAGGCACAGTATGCGATATCCCGGATCGCACGCTACCCAGACGCCCGCTGATCCCTCTGAACCAAAAGCGTGTTTCTGCGTCCACACTCACCTTCAGAGCGCCCATCCTGATCTGATCACCCAAATTCTGCACATCGGGATTAGCCATGACCCTTCCGGCCATGTCCCTGATCCCCCTCTCCAGCCCTTGAATAGTCTCATTATCGCCCAAGCCCAACATGCCATCTCCACCCGCACCACCGCCGCCGCCATACTCATCGTTGTCTTCGTCTTCCGGTCTGCCAAAGTAGGCGTTGGAAGAGATGGCGGTTGCGCCTTGGAAGTCTCGTAGTCGCGTTTGAGCCTCGGCGGTCGCGTTGGGGTCGTATGACCCTCGGCCAAAGTACATGTCCGAGGAGATACCTGGAGGGGATTGAGATCAGGTAAATTGTATGCACCGATGCTTTGTCTCTCAGAATCCGGACCGTCAGAGGGCCAGCTCAAAGCCATTGTGCATCGGTGTCATCAGGAGGGACGTGCAACTTACCCTTCTGCGCACCAAACTTTTCTCGAGCAACGTGGACGTCGTCCACCTCGACGGCACGCCTACGACCGCGAATGATTTCGTCAGCTCCAACGTTCTGATCACCAACGGAACATTTTGAGCTAAGCAGTCACTCACGTCTTAGCCTGAGCGGGCGCAGCTTGTCCTGCGATCTGTCCAAAGCCCAGCTTAACAGGCGCGGGCGCCTTCTCCTCCCTTCTCGTAGCGGAAGAAGCGCCATTCAGAGGGGTGGAGCTCCTGCTCGACGAAGCAGCAGCGGCTTTTCGCTTCTCCTCGGCTTCCCTCTCCTTCAAAGCTCGGGCCTCCTCTTCTTCCTTCTTCTTGTCGTAGCCTAATCGCTTGATCCTCTCTTCTTCCTCCAAAGCCTTCTTCTGGGCCTCCTCGAAGTTGATCGAGGCGGCAGCTTTCTTGGCGCCCAGCTTGCTCGACTTGATACCGCCGCCAGTAGAAGAAACGCCTCCAGCCGTGGTGGAGGAAGACAGACGGGAAGAGGTTATAGGTCGAGTCGAAGGGGTGGATGATCGTAGCGAAGAGGAAGTAACAGTTCGAGGTCCGGTCGAAGCTGGTCGTGCGACTCCGATCGAAGGTGGGGCAGCAGGTTTCGCAACACCTCCAGCTCCGGGTGCAGGAGAAGCAGGTTTGGAGGCGGGTTTCTCCTTGTCCCATGACGAGAAGAAATCGTCATCGGCAGCGGCCTTGCTTGGTGAAGCCATGGGAGTGAGTTCGAGGCCATCGATGTGGATGCCGTGAGGGTTTCTGCATGCAGCGTCACGTACCAACAAGAGTCAGCTCTGATCGTTCATAATTCGATTGCGCAATCGGTTCAACGAGGTAGAATCACTGACCTAGCGGCGTCCTCCTGCACCCTTCTCGCAAGCTCTTCCTTGTACAGTCCAGCTTGTCGACTGGTATATCTTCCCCTAGCGTCAGAGTTGCTAGGAGGCAGTAAGTTTGCTCCGCCGTGCTTGGTGAAGAAGTCGCGTATAGAGGCGTTACCTCCTACTTTGAGAGTTCGGAGCTGTTGGAGTGACCAGGAGTCGAGGTTGGTGGATCTACGTGAATCAAGGTGGGTCAGCATCAACGCTCCATAGATCGACGTCGTCGCTCATGTGTCGAAATCTTGGAAGATAAGATCCTGAACGGCACGGTATCGCTCACCTAACGAAGGAAATATGCACACCCAGATTTCGGTGAACGGATGAGCAGTCGAGACAAAGGTAGATACCGAATGTCACCGAAGTCCAAGTAGGGTTCTTGGCTCCGCAGTCGAAGCATTGCTGATCGGAAGGATCGAACACAGTGTTAGCAAGGGCGTGCGTCCATCACATTTGCTCGTTCCGATCGCGTCAGATCACATTGACAGGCGAAGCCCATGAGGAACAGGCAGAGACGACGTGAACCGACCACAACACCAAGGCGAAATGATGGGCAGCCCGACTCACCTTGTTAGCCTTCTGCGCCCTGAGGTGCGCGAAAGTTGCTGTCGTCTGCGCCTTAGTAGGGTCCATCTTGGTCGCGTGAGACTTGATAGGGACAGACAAAATGGTAATTACGATGAGATATGTGAGTTTGTTGAAATAAAGGTTTCTGCAAGTTCAGTTGATTGCTCCAATTGCTGCAAGTGAGTGAGGACGCGCTGGTTCATGTTAGTATGGTGGTACGGTGGGATTGTGGTCAACGTGGCGGAAGGAGCGTCACCTCGCGCCGAAAACCCGAGCCTATTTCTTTAGGCGCCTGTGGCCTCGCTTCCTGCACTGAGCCTTGAATCACGATGTAGTCTGCCTGCATACCGCTGATCGACGAATATATGCATGTTGGCGTTAGATCGATGGGGCAAACATGCACGGTCACCGAGACGAGACGTAAGATAGGGATGATTGTAGTTTGAACGTTCAAGAGGAGATCAGCAGATCAGCGGCGGACCAAAAGGAGTGTGCGCCACGGGCCCGTGGAGAGACTGACTTTCTTGAAGAACAAAGCTGTATGTGCTGTGGATAACACGGTCATTTGCGGAATTGAAACGGTTGCATGCATCTAGCTATTACATCCCCACCTTTCAAGGCGTGTTCACAATAGTCTCTGCGACATATCAACTGGTCCAGACAGAGTGCTGAATGCCAGGACGCACTCCAAATGATGATTAAAGGTCGGGGAGTTTCTCCGGTAGCTAGGTAATGGTGTACCAGGACCGTATAATCGATCTGTTCCTGAATTCAATGCAAGTCAATTGATTACCTGAGCAATGCGAATGACATGCCATTCATACAGCACATCGTCTAGATCTCATCTCATCTTTGTCATCTCATCTCACCTCATCAGCTTGTTCTTACATTGCATTGTATCATTCACGCATACCGTAGCCGTCGCTCGGTCGGCGTGCACACCGAGCGATCCTTGCTCTCTCACATGTCTTGTCGTTTGTCCTGTCTATAATCGCTCTTTCTGTATCTTTGCTTGCGACAATCGCCTCCACCACCATGTCATCATCAACCCCACCGCCATCTATCGGTTCATTCCAGCCTCTACCTCAGCAACCGCACTGGACTCAGCCACCTCCCTCACCGCCTATTCATACGCCTACTGGATCCAACTTCCCTAGATCAGCGGTGACTGACGCTACACTGGCGTTGTCGTCTTTACATATCGCTCAGCAACCTATACCATTGCCTACTCCGTCTCCTAGCGCGGCGCAGACTGCAGGCACGGTGCTCAGTCCGCCTACGCCGGCGCCCAGTCCGAGTCCGAGTACGAGTAAGAGGCAAGCTTTCAGAGACGATGACAGCGATGATGGCATGTTCTACGAGCACCATCGGGGCGATGGCGGATCTTTGCATGGGTATGGTCATGGTCGTGAGGGCATGTCAGGTCGGGTGTGGAAGGGTAAAGGTCGAAGAAGCGAGCAAATGGGTGAGTGAGACTGGTCAGCTGCCAAAAGAAGTACGACCGAAAATTCTGATAGAATTGTCAATGACATTCATCCAGAAACACAAGATTTGCTCAGACGATTCGGCGAGCTACCACCTTCCCAGCGTTTTGCTTTCTTGTCTGGCCTCATAGGCGAGCTCAGGCTAAACGAGGCGTTGGCCGTATCGCGCAAGATTGAGCCGTTACTTCGTCGAGATTTCTTACGAGAACTGCCCGCGGAGCTAGCACTGCACTGTCTCAGCTTTGTAAGTCCTCGAGCAGGCTGTGCTATGTCAGGCAATATACGTTCGAGCGTTCTCTCGGAAGCGAAGCTCACCTCAATTTTCTTGACATCTAGGTGGATGAGCCTCGGACTCTGGCCCGTGCAGCTCAAGTGTCCCGACACTGGAACGAGCTTCTTCAGGACGAGCATACATGGAAGGATCTCTTCGAACGGCATGGATACCCTGCGCCATCTTCGTTCACGATGCCCACAGCTCAACGGAGAAAGAGTAATAACCCTTCAACTGCTTCCGCTCACCCCTCGAACAGCAATCGTAGCCATCATAGCCGGGCCCCGACGGCTACAACTGGTCACACTGTCATCCGTACGAGCAGTGGACATGCATTTGTCAGTCGGGCGACTCCCTTTGGCCTGGAGAAAAGGGTGTGCTACGTCTCGAGCTCGAAGCGGACATCAGACGAAGCGACTTTCAAGAACCGGTTTAAGAACGCTTATCTCACCGGTGAGCTGACTGCACTGTCTTCTTGGGGTACCATAGTCCTCAGAGTGTTCTGACAAGACTAAACGACGTAGAAACGAACTGGCTCTCTGGCGGTCGGATCCTTGCCAGCCATATATCAATTGATGATGTCGTGGTCACCACCTTGTGCTTCGACGACTCCCACATCATTGTCGGTATGAACAACAGCAAGATCCACATCTTTGACGCTATGACCGGTGCATTTCGACGAACGTTGATCGGTCATCGCCAGGGTGTCTGGGCGATGGTCCTCGTGTGCGCTAATCCCCGTGGAGATCTCTTCGATGACGATGACGATGGCTTCCAGCAGAGAAATCCAGGAAATCGCAAAGATTTCATAGACGACTTCTCGAACGACCCTTTCTACGGAAGAAGTGCTTCCGACTCGTATCGCGATAACGGTCAATCCAGACGGTCCTCTTTCGCCGGTCCGAGTGCCGAACGTCATCCGCCGCTTGGCTCATATCATCCCTCAGTTTCCTCCTCTGCACCGGGCGGTTCGCCATCCACTGCCGGAAGTTATTTCTTTGGTCAGCCCGCGCGGCCAAACACAGCTATGGGCTTCACACCGGTACCGACTAGTATGCTCGGCATGGGCTCAGGAGGTAGATATGCCCATCCAGGTGACGAAGGGGAAGAGACGTTCCAGCCCAGGAAGATGAGGTCTTCTGATCCATGCGGGTCTGCTAGAGGCTGGCCTGGAAACAGATACAACCTTGTCGTGTCTGCTGGGTGTGACCGGGAGGTGAAAGTTTGGAACGTTGACACAGGGTAAGCGCTAAATCATCAGCCGAGTCGGTGCGACAGCTATAAAAATGCAAGCTCATTCATGCTGATGCACCTGTCATGCACTGTATGTACAGGGATCTGGTATATTCGTTACGGGGCCACACCTCCACCATTCGTTGCTTGAAAGTTCTCGACCGCCGTCCGATCGCCGTGTCTGGCTCAAGAGACCGCACGCTCCGAGTCTGGGACATCGAACGGGGCGAACTGCTACACGAATTGGTTGGTCATGAAGAGAGCGTGCGATGTGTCGAGATCGCTGGGAATGTGGCTGTTAGCGGCAGCTATGACTTCACTGCGAGGGTGAGTGGGATACATCAACGGATTTGAAATTATCGCACAGTGTGCCGTATGAAGGCGCGATACCTGTGCTGGTGGAGTGATCTCTACTGACCCACGGGTTTTCATCAACGTCTGAATAGGTGTGGAACCTTGAAACGGGCGAATGCGTCCACGTTCTGCGAGGTCATTACCACCAAATCTATTCGGTCGCTTTCGACGGGGTCATCATCGTCACTGGTTCGCTCGATTCGACTATCCGAGTCTGGTCTGCTGCGACGGGGTGAGTAACAATCGGTCGTTGTCATACGAGCGTGCCTTGAACAGTCGTCGTACCCTGTCCCGGAAATTGTTATGCCAGAGGCGGAGCCTTCCTGTAATAATCTATCTCTTGCCACGGGAGCTGACTTTCCGGTGTTACACGTTATCTTCCTAGTGAATGCCTCGCGTTGCTGCAGGGTCATACGGCACTGGTCGGTCAGCTGCAACTATCAGGTAGCAAACTGATAACAGGCGGCTCCGACGGCCGAGTCATCATCTTTGACTTATCCTCCTTGACCACCATCTACCGCCTGTGCGCACACGACAACTCGGTGACGTGCTTGCAGTTCGATGACCGGTTCATCGTTTCGGGCGGTAACGATGGACGAGTCAAGCTTTGGGAAGTGCGCAGTGGGCGATTCGTCAGAGAGTTGACGAGACCTTGTGATGCTGTTTGGAGGGTGGGGTTCAGGGGCGACAGGATAGTGCTGCTTTGTCAGAGGGAAGGGAGGACGTGTCTTGAAGTCGTCAGTTTCAGACCCAGCGAGGATGAGAGGGCTGTCAAGGGTCGAGCAATGTAGAAGGTGAAGGTCTCAAGAATCAGAGTCGTATGTGGGCCTGTTCCTGGACTGTTCACTGTGTTTGTGTGTCGATTTGAACCGATCGACCGGATTATCGGATTATCGGGTTGGACGGGATGTTAGATTATACCGCATTTTATTTTCATACCATATGTTACATGGTCCTTGTTTCTTCTTGGTGGGATACTTCTGTTGTACTGCATGTAAGTTACCAATGATAGATGTACTCGTACCTCCCCGTCTTATCGATCACCTGACCCGTACTTGGAAACTGTATCTCTGCTGCGTACAGTGTTTCTCTTTCAAATACGCAGTTAGTTGTTTCGGATCGATAACACTAGACCACCTTCGCGAATCATTGGCTGTTCTAGGTTCATCTCTATTCGATCTTAGTCGAATACTTTTGGAGCCTGTCAGACTCGCTCAATAGGGAATGCTTCACGAAGCACTCTATACCGACTGTGCAAACGATGAGATACATACATGATTTCGGAAACGGAACCAGAATGATGTAAAATGTGTATGTAAATAGAAACACCTTGGCCTCCCTCCCCCCTTCTTTCGTAACATCTTTCCCCAGCACTAAACTCGCTCAATTTCATCGATCCCCGCACAGTCATCTATCTGGCTTGACCTGAGATACTAATCATACCGAGATACCACCTGTCTCCGGTCACTGGGAATCCTGCATGAATCGATCTCATTGTCGTTGGATGACGACCGATTTTCGAGGTATATACCGACCCATATACTCGGCTATACAATCGACATCGGACTGGCGGCCCTCGATAACAGTCCATCCCCATTAGGCGTCCAGCTTTCCACAACTCCTAACCCTCCTCCTGCTGCGCCAGTTCCACCGTATCCCATCCCTATCCCACCTACGCGTTGACTTATCAGCCCCTCGATCCCGTTGATCGGCAGTCCATTCACAACGTTTCCATTTCCTTTCTGCTGGAAGAAACTCCTCTTCTTCCGTCTCGCAGGTAAGACGCCGCAAGGATCGTCCTCTTCGTCCGATTCAGCGCCGGTTCCTGCTCCTGTTCCTCCTAGACCGAGTCCGTTGAGACCCCGCTTGCCCTTCAGTAGCCGTTTGGCCACCAAACGCGAGCTCGATCCAGCGCCGTTGGTGGTAGTGCCGTTCGATCCATTGCCTTGCCGTCGTGATCTGCCGGGGATGGCGTACGCGGAGGCATCGTCATCGGAATCGGCATTGGCTGGAATACCTTCTTCTTCGTCTGAGGCGGGATCGTAACCCCCGTTCATCTGGCGCCGTTTCAGCAAAGCTATACACCATGATAATCAGCATCGATTTCGTAGACATCACCTGGTATGTGTTGTTACTCACCTCGTATACGAGTGTCAACTTCATCTTCCGGATCGCTAGCATCGCCATCTCTTCTCAAACCAAGCGCCTTCGATAGCGGGTCGGACGGCACTTGGCGCATCTGAGCACTAGGCGCGTGCGGCAGATTACGGAGATTCTCGATGACTTGTTTCCTGTAATTTGTTGCGCATGTCAGCATTGCAGACATCACCTGTGCGTCCAGCTGCAACTGGTAAGAAATGCTCACTTTATCTTCTCGAGGTATTCCGGCGGGTTGTGATCATCTGTGTTGTTTGGTAATACTTCGAGTTTATATCGCGGACCATAGTATTCCATGCTACAGTGCAAGGGATTCAGTGAATTGCGATGACTCATGAATCTTGTGACTTTCACTCACTATTGGTTGTATGGTAGATCTTCTGACAATTTAACTCCACACATGACAGCCGTTTCGTTCGTCCAAGCTCTCGCAACATTTTTCCTGCGTAAGTCCATCGTCAGTCTCTCGATCGACAATCTCGCGCGCCAATGCACTCACGTTGTGTATCCTCCTCCGCCGACCATCATCACAGGAACGTTGAAGCTCTTGACGAATTTCGTGCATTCCGCATGACCGTTCAGGGTGAGATTGAAACCTCCCAATTTGTCTCCTGAGATACTGTCTGCTCCCATCTGAAGCACGACGGCACCGGGTCGGAAGTAGTCCATGATGTGTTGAATGACCTGCAGATGTGAAGAGCGGCATGAGCATCGCCGCGTGGACGCCTCGGTCGACTATGTTAGACTTACAGGTTTGAAAATCGTATGATATGATTCATCCGTTATTCCATCTCGTAATGGGACGTTCACAGCGTAGCCTTTTCCTCTCTTCATTCCGACATCCTGCGGTGGAAAACGGACAATGTTAGCAACTCACTGGGCATATACAGTCCTAGCGTGAGATACAACTCACCCTGACGTCTCCCGTACCAGGGAAGAATTCTCCAAACCGGTGGAAAGAGCAAGTCATGACCCGGTCGGTGGTGTAGAACGCCTCTTCGACACCGTCTCCATGATGCACATCCACGTCGATATACAGGACACGGGGGTGTATTCTGCATTGGCGTGATTTAGGTCAGCTTGAATCGAACAAAGAGAGCGAGCCCAGTGTACAGACCACTCTCACCTTAAAAGCTCCAGAATACCGAGAACGCTGCAGCAAGAGGTGTCAGTCTAGTGGTCCAATGTAAGACGCGCTTCCAGGGTCTGCAGACAGCTCACATATCGTTCACGTAGCAGAATCCACTCGCTTCCGTCTTCTTGGCATGATGCAGCCCACCAGCCCAGTTAATAGCGATGTCCGCCGCGCCTGAATTGAGCCTCTCCGCCGCGCCTTTGTCGAATTCGTTGGATCAGCTGATGATTTTCACAGGTAGAGAATCAGGCAGCTCACCTAGAGACCCTCCTGCTGAAATGGAGCAGAACTCGAATAGACCGTCGAAAGCCGGACAATCTTCGCCAATCAAGCCTATTTGAGGATGTTATATCAGCTTGAACATCACTGACATACTAGGGCGGGTGACTCTTGGTTAGCTGACACGGAGCGCGATAACTTACATCTTACTCCTCCGCCTGTCATCGCTTCTGCCGTTTCAGGCGTGACATTCTCCAAAAAGTCGATGTATTCATCTGTGTGGAAGCGCGTCATCTCTGCCTTGGATGCTCGAGTCGGTCTCTGAAGGTGAGCGCAGTACCAGATCAGCTGTAGCCCTTCAAAACCCGACGGCAGACCTCTGAAGGTGACGATCCGTATTCAAAGTGCAGGAGGGAGGTTAGGTTCGCGAGGAGGATGACGGCACAGCGAGCTGGCCGCGCTCTTCTGGCACTCACAAACACCTGCATCTTTTTACTTCTCGAGCCACTCAAAGCATTCTTCACAAACTTATGTTCCGGCGCCAGCGCCGCATCCGCCATGATCTCATCATTGATCGCCCTCTTACCTTCCCCATTCAGCTCTGGCGCATCATCTTCCGTGTCGTCGCACAGCCCGTAGTTTACGATGAGGTTATGCGCCATCCGTATTCTGTGAGGTTTCATCGGGTGCCCGAGGTAATAGGTGTAGTTGCCGACATCTTGGTCGTAGTAGTAGGCGACGCGGCGCGAGGGCTGAGATACGCCCTCCGAAGAGGCGGAGGAGGATGCATCGAGCGGTGGTGCGGCGAGAGAGGATGACATTCTGGGAAGCGGGTTGCGTGCGATCAGGAGGGGAAGAGGGAGATATTGATCTGGAAGGGGTTGAGCCGAGCAAGAAGCACTATATTGCTGTTCCTGTTCCAGTTCTTGTGGTCACTGAGCCCCTGTGAAGTGTATGATCGCCTGAGGACGGCAACCAGGGTGAGATCCTCTCGGATGGATGGAAAGCGACGAGAGACGATGAATTTGTGATGTTACAAAATCCTGGTGGAGGAGGAGGGAGGAAGGGAAGAGGTGTATCACGTCCAGGTGAAGCAGCGTGACTCCTCTCCTCTTCTTCGTTCGGATATGTATTGAGCTTGGCCTTGTACCAGTGCGATGTGATTCAGCTTCACTTTGGAGGTTGGATGAGTAAGTAGCAATGTTCGGTTGTCCCGAAAGTCAAGATGAAGAATGACAGATGGGTTAGCTGCACCCGACCGCTTCCTTGCTTGTCACCATGTAGTGCAGTCTGCTGCCAACTCCCGACTAAGCCCAGCCGCTACGCTACGCGGAGCATCACCTCCACCAGCCTATTGATATTCCTAAGGAATAAGGATAATGAATAAGGAATTTGAATGATTGCCGAAATGGGCAATTATGTTATACATGCAGACTATATTTTCATAGGAACCATAACGAGACTGTGTGCTCTGGCGATGATCGTCTTTCTTTTCCAAGTTTTCCATGTCTTTGGGCTACATACCACTACCATCATTAACAACTGATACCGCCTTCAATCGCCCTTTGGATCCCTGATGTCACGACATTCTCCCCGGACAAACAAACGATCTCGTCACTTCTGTCTTCTTCGTCTTTCTTCTCCTGCTCCTTGTTAGCCTCCAACATCACTGAGCTAAGATCATACCAGAATGATGGAATGAATATTCAATTTACGTCAGAGCAACGTTGGAACCGGTCTGAGAGGAAGCTCGTCGCCTAATGCTGGCCTTGGAAGAAGTTCGACTGAGTGATCCAGACTTCTTTCGACCGGGTCCGGCGGGACCAGCGGGAGGAAGACCGGAGAGCCGAGTCACTAACATGTCGGTGATTTGCAACAATCAGCTTCGTCCAGATCGAGCGGGATAAGAGAAAAATGCGACTCACGTTCGTTGACGAAAGTGGTTCCCCACGCCTCAGCAGTGTATTTGCTGACGTACTGCAGGCATGTCGTCAGATCAGTCGCCCACGATTGAATAGTGATCCTTTATGCTTTCAAACACTCACGTTGAACAGCTTCTCCCAATTAGACTTCCTCTGCTCATCGCCCATCTCAAGGGCGGCATGAATAGCATCGGCGGTAGATTGTACGTCCCCTGGCGAACTATTTCGTCAGTTGCCAGTCGATGCTTTGGAGGCTAAAGAAGACTGGCGACTCACAAGGATTGATAAGCAAACTACCGTTCAGACTCTGAGCAGCACCGGCAAATTCGGACAAAATCATCGATCCGTGTCGCTCAGCTTGAGAAGAGATGTATTCGTACGCGACCTGTACGATTGTTGTCAGCTTCGCTTCACTGACAAGCATCCCAGGCTGCAGGGCTGACTCACCAAGTTCATACCGTCTCGAGTCGAGGTAACAAGACAAGCGTCGGCCAACGCGTACATAGCAGTAAGCTCCTCGAAGGGAACTGACTTGTGCAGGTAATGAATGGGCATGAACTCGACTGTGCCAAATCGACCGTTGATACGACCAACGAGCTCGTTGACACAGGCTCGGAGGTTCTGGTACTCTTCGACGTCTTGTCGAGAAGGAATGGCAAGTTGCACAAGGACGACCTGTTGTGAACAAATAACAGGTCAGTCGATTGATCTATGACTTTATAAAACGCTAGCACCCGCGTTGTTGCTCACCTTGCCAATCCATTCTGGGTGCTGAGTGAGGAAAACTTCCAAGGAATGAAGCTTCTGGGGGATACCCTTGATGTAATCCAATCGATCTACTCCAATGATGACCTTGCAGCCCTGGAACCTCTGCTCAAGCGCCTTGAGTCTAGCTTGGACCTTCTCCCTCTTGAGTCCCTCGACAAACTGCATCGGCTCGATACCAATGGGGTAGGTTCCGACTTGAGCGTAACGACCCTCGAACTCGATACCGTTAGGCTGGGTCTGAAGACCCAAAATTCGGGTGCAGGAGGACAGGAAGTGTCGGGCGTAGTCGTAAGTGTGGAAACTACATCGGATGTCAGCTATTCCACCCATGGCACTGCACAAAAAGCTCACCTCCACTCACCCGATAAGATCGCACTGCAGCACACCGAGCAAAATCTCTCGTCGAACAGGAAGGATCCTACGAAGAGTGATGTCAGCAGATGACTCCTGAGTTCTCAATCTGTAATGTCTTGGTATCTCTCACTCACCGATAGATTTCGCTCGAGGGGAAAGGTGTGTGCAAGAAGAAACCGATTCTGATTCCCTCTTTGCCCTTCTCCTTGGCTACCATCTCCTGCTTCTGGAACGTACTCAAACCTCGAGGGAAGTGGGGACGTCTGTCGGGTCCTCGGTCCTTAGTCTCCAGGGGACCACCTTCCTCCACGTCATCCAGCATCTCAACACCTTCATCAACGGCCTCGGTCACTCCAGGCTTCATGCCCATCTCCTTGACAATCTCATCGTCGACTCCCTCCTTGACTCTTCCAAGCTCCTTTCGAACCATCTCTCCTTGAGCGGACTCGCCAGAGATCATAGATCTCAGCAACATGGGCAAGAGCATCAGGTGGTAGTCCTGTACCCAGACCATGTCACCGGCCTGACAGAACCCGGACACGACATCGGCGAATCGCATGTTCGCTTCTCGGTAGGCGAGCCAGTTGGCAGCGTCAAAGTTCATTTCTCCTGGGTGGTAGTGGAACAAAGGCCAAAGGATGGAGTTGGAGAAGCCTGGTAACATGCGCCAATGCGTATGTCAATCTTCTGCAATCGTACGAGGTCTCATGAGGATATGAGTGATGGGAACTCACCGTTGTAATGTCGGTCAGCGAGCTCGTCAGAGAGATATACAGGGTAACAGTTGTACTCCTCCAAAAGTCGCTTGTTAACATGATCACGATCTTGCATGGGGATCTAGACGTCGAACGGAGATCAGTACACAAGTTCTGTTGTTATGGTGATGGGTTGGGTAGAGAGTGTAAATGATGCCTCGCAGCACTTACATCCTTGCCGGGCCAACCGATCCAGGTGAAGCTCATCGTTTTCTTACATCCACTGAGGGCGGAGACAAGACCACCCGATGACATCTATAATACGGGCATTGGGACCAGAACCAGTCAGCACGATGACCGCTGTGAGTAGACGATTGGACAGCGTCCTGCACAGCGGGTAGACCCAACATCAACTCACCTTGAAGTGGTATTCACCCTTCTCATCCTTGTTGATGGTTACCGGCAACCTATTTGAAACAACGATAAGACGCTGCTCCTCCTTGTCGTCCTTCCCAGCTCCGGCTGCTGAGCCAGAGCCGGCGCCAGGCTTCGGCGTGAATGGCATCTGAGTAAAAGTAGGCATGGTGGGCGATGGGATGTGGGTTTGGGTATAAGGTGAACCAGGAGCGGGAGGTGACATTTGGCGTTAAAAGTCGTAATGTGCGTGTGACGCGTTTTATGTATATAGATGTGGTTGTGGAAGCCAGCAGGTGAACATCCAAGGAAGTGGCAGCTAGACCGGGCGAGAACCTTTGTCGGATGTCTATTCGTAGGGATGGGGGTGCGGAGGTGCTTTGGATTCTTAGTCCGCGCCGGAGATGACAAAGGTGTATGTATGCTTTGCCTCGCTTTGCTACTACTAGTACTGTCAAGCGGTGGATGATACTTGGCTCTTGCTTTTTGATGGATGGAAGGAAGATGAAAGGAGTGCTCGAAAGTGGTACGCAAGAAAGAAGAAAGTTGTAGAAGATGTGTGCGAGTTCTTTCGTTGTGTCGCTACACCTGCCAGCTATGATGAAACGTTTTGAATGTCCCAACCAACGGTTGCTTTGCGATGATGCTTGCTTAGGTTCAAGAGGATATAGGATATCCGCCCGTCCGTCCGTCTTTCGGAGCTGACCTAAAGGGTAAGAGCAACAGTGGCGAAGGAAGCATCATACTCGTACAGCATACTAGTACGGTGTATAAGGGTCCACTCTATCCATGCACACAGAGCACACACACAGTGAGTGCTGGAATGCGCTTAGCCTACTATAGCTAGCCCCTGTAGCATGTAGTGAATTCCCAAACTCTGACGTCAAAATAAGGGGATCCAGAGTCCAGTTCCACGGACCCTTGTTTCTCACTGCTGGCTGCTGCCCTCTTACTACCTCCTTGCACTTTTCTCCCCCATGTGTGTAAGCCTAACTCTCCGACAATTCACCTCGACCAGGCTAGGAACGGACGGGTCATATATACATCGTTAGCATGCACGCACATGCGACTATGACATGACAACATAACTGACATGCATAGGGCATGGGCTATTTTGGCTGACTTGGTTGCCTGTCTGCTTCTGTCTGCACTGCACCATGTGAGGGTTCGATCAGCAAGGTGTGTTATGCGCTCTGGTTAAATGTGTGAACATGATTTTCGGCGCGATCGGGGCAAAGACGAAGCGGAGTCCCGTAAAATACTGCCTGCAGCTTTGTTGCACCGTGTGCAACAGCCAAATAAACAGTACCTCAGCGGACGCCTGGTTCATCCATGCCTTTACCACTGTACACGCCTCCGATTGCTCTCTCTCTCTTTTGAGCTTGATGCGTGTGCAGCAGACCCTCCCGCACATCTACAGATGCGAATAGAACTGCAATCGACGGGATCCAAGAAGCATCAGGCAAAGAGTTGTGCTTGAATTTACGGCCGGAAACCTGCCTTGCCTACCAACCTAGCCCCTGGATGCCCAGGCACCATCACCACATTCAACGTCATTGGACGCGGACGATCCTACCAATACGAGAACGCCCATAAACCCAAGTTCTGGACTCTGTCTCGCAGCAGCGTATAAAAAAACATGCATGGCGATAGCGTGGTACGCGGGTGTGGCGGATGTAGTACCTCGAAATACATATATATGCATGCATCCATCGTACAGTACGGATACTGCAACGTATCTGTTCTTAAACATGCTAATGGAGCCATTTGTCGTCGTAGGACAATCCAAGCTGTACTCTACTCTCGCTTTGAACGCATTCGTCAGATACACAGAATGTATCCTTGAGGCTTAGATAGTTCGGGCTCGACCACAGCGGAACAGGTCTCCAGTCAGCTGAAAATCACAGATGGCTGGTGTGGTACGCTGAATCAATAGCACAAGCGCGAGTTGATCGCGTTGCGAGCGGTCTCGCTCGAAGGATCTCGTTGCGCATCTGGTCGGCCCGCCCTGTGAGCAACGACGGATGGTGCAGTCTCATTGCGCGACGTGTACTCGTTATAGACTTCGGTTACAGACGCGAGTCGAACTCGCACAGCAATCAGGCATTTCAACAACGCGGCCCAGTTACGTTGGGTGGGTCCTAGATTGATTGCAGAGTTTACTTACTGAGATGACGCTAGCAGACTCGCTCACGGCTCCGGTCTGCAAGGGCATATAATACAGATCAAGAGAGTGTTGAGAACAACCAGAGAGTCGTAGAGGTCCAAAGGGATCAGACGTTAGGATGGCCCGATTCCTTCGCCTCGAGTCCTCCCGAGTGTCGTAGACCTATCTAAGGCGCATATATCGAAGACAACCGGCGTTTGGCGATCCCTTGGTGACCAAGCCACTTTGACTTGCGTCGATGCTGCTGTCCCGATAGCCCGCAACCTATGCCCAGTCGGCACCAAGGCTGTGCCCAAGCTGGCACCCATTGGGACGATCACTGATCAGAAGACACAAATTTGCAATATGCGAGCGCCAACACCCTTGATTGAGACGACCACGCATCATGTTCGCAAAAGATGAAGGACATATCGCAGCACACGGTTTCGCGTTATCAGTGGAAGTTCGGAGAGTTGCATTGACTGACTGTTTAAACGCAACTACTTGATGAGCGAGGCTTTCCACGAATGGATGGGGAAAATCTGAAGCGAGGGCTTACTTGGCCAATCCAGTCGCCAGCACCCCAGTCGTCTCGCTGGAAAGGCCCAAGTCTTGACAGCGGATCAATTGATACCGTAAGGCGAGGGCAGAGGCACTCGGATACCAATGCACAATTCGACTTGCGCTCGATCGCGGCAGATCTATGCGATATACTAAAATATCAGGTCTACTCGTGCCGGCGATGCGTGTACAGCCCACATAGTGTGTATGAGGCCCAGATACAACCTTCGGATCAGATGGAAAGTCTGGACGATAAAGTAGATCGGCTTGGGTGTCTGTGACGAGCGTATAAGCGTGATAGCCACACCGTATGCTACGTTTGCGAGCGAATCAGCGCGAACACTTTCCCGCGAGAGGCCTGTACAGCGGACCGCCTTCAGTAGCGATTGATTTTTGCCATGGAGGCGTTGTTTCTCTGTGTAGCCTATGTCCGAAGACAGAAAACATGTGGATGGACATGTCGAAATCTTCACTCGGGCTCCTCAGAAGCTGGCTCTCATTGTGACAGCCAGGATCAAGTGGAAGCCTCCGTGAGGAGCATCTTTATCCATCGCTGTATGAGGTACGAACGTTTGACTATCAGAAGCTACACTTCTTTCGATTCCTGGCTAGGCCACGAGGCACCTCGATCTCGTTCGCTTTTGTTGTTTATCTGTTTATCTGTTTTTTGATCACCACAATGTTAGCTATCGTTATGCTTATATGCATGTATGTACAGCATACAAGGGACCATCGACAGCGGCAGGACAGGACGAAACGTCTAATCACTCAAGAAAAGGACTGTCCTGCAAGGCAAGGACGCCAAACCATCCGCAGGATGTCTCCGCGTGCTGGGCGCGCGCCCCTACTCTGACCCTGCGGCATGTGATACTCGGAGTTTATCGTGCAGTAAGCGTTCTCGACGGAGCAAACAGTAGTAGTGACACGCTCAGCAGATGAGGAAACATGTCATATCTGATTGAACGTCACTGAACCGTACGGCATTTTGTGCCATGGCCTCCCCACATGCAGTTGTTTGACCTGTTTATATCGTCTCTTTGTTTGTTTGTTGTCACCTAGTTCATCAGTGTATCATACCGTCGGATGAGATGCCGCTGTCGTTCGTTTGGTACCTTTTCTCGTTGGATTTCAGACTTTCAGGGTGATTTAAACGTTTTTTCCTCAGCTTCCGCATCCCACTCACCAAACCCGCCCGCTGGACAGGACATACTCACTACTCGTACCCACACTAGTAGATCGGATAACCGGCGATGCGGTGCTCTGTGCGGGAGATAACATTCTGGTGGGTGACTATTCGCATCCGAGCGAGTTGTTTGCATCATGCTGTGTTTACTTGTCTAACGATTGTTTTTACGTTTTCACTCATGTTGATCCCGAGTTGTAACAGTAATAGATAGGGTAAGAAGCGGTCCAAGCTAATCGTTGACCTAAAAATGGTACTTGCCAAGAGCGTAGAGCGTAGAGCGTACGAGCACGGTGTAAGAATTGCATAATGTATCAGCCCATGCCATGCATGTAGGAGGGTGAACGAGCGTCCTGGCCGAATGTCTCACACCGATGGCTAGGCGTTTAGCCCCCACTCCCACTCACTCTCCAGCCTACATCATCCTTTTTACATCAGATTTCTTGTATAGCGTAGGAGGTGTACCCCTCCGATCTCGATCTCACACTAACCTTTCTCTCCCTTCATATTCCATATAAGAACCCTTCCCTCAGCATCGCCCCGCTTTGAACCTCCTCATCTACCCCACTTCACTTCACTTCACTTCATCACCACTACTCGACTCACACCCAAGAAGACTTCAAAGTCGACCCACGCCTCGACAGGCTTCTTTATAAAATCATCGTTTCTCCATTTTCCACCTCTGAAGTCTCTTCTAACCGTATAATACAGCTTCTTCTCTCCTCAAAAGCTTCCATACCGATAAAGTTCCTTCCATATAGCACACAACTCGCCCTACTATTCAATACCATCTCCAGAATCATGACGACAAGCAAGATGTTCAAGCTCAGCACCGCCCTTCTACCCCTTGTTCCGCTCCTCCCTTCCATCGCCGCTCAATACACGGCCACCTACGAAGTAGGCAACCTTCCCCAATCCTCCGAGGAAGGTCAGAGCGGCTACAATGCCTGCGGGACCTCTTCGTCCCAGGACTCGATGTGCCAGAATGTCTTTGTCAATGCCGTCGATGATTTCTGTCTTTGGGGTCCCCCCTCGACTACCTCGAACGAAGGCGATGGTACTTCCAAGATCGGAAACGTCGAGCAGATCGTCGTGAGGTGAGTGGTGGTCGTGATTGTCGAAACTGGGATAGATCGGCCTCTGAGACTGGCGCGTCTGCAAATCATCCGAGTATCATTCATAGTCCATAGTCAGAGCTGTTCATCCCTCGATGGGGATCGCTGGTCATCGTTCTGACTGCACCACATATGGACCTTGAACTAATCCTCATATCTCCCATGCCCATAGCTACTGTCTCAAGGACGGCTACGGTACTCGACTCATCCCCCAAGGCACCATCAACGGTGCCCACTTCGTCAAGGTGCAAAGCGACAAGGTCTCTTATGTCCAAGTGACCGGTAACGGCGACGTGGGTGTACAGCTCGATCTCTCTGGCTCATGACATTCTACTGCTATCCTCCCTGCGGTGGAGGCCACCATTATCTACTACTTCTCTTGGCGTGCCGTATAGCAAACCTAGACCTTTCCGACACTGTAGCACCACATGTCTGGAGAGTCGTCAGCTGATCTTATCGTAATCGTTTCTCATACCCCGCCGCCATCATCATCGATCGATCGAATGACCGATCTATCGACATCTAAATCTACCCATTGTTGCCAACACAGTTGACGAAGCTACTCATCCCCGCCGGCGACGACGGTGGTGAGCTCGACCCTCACTCCTGGACTGGTTTGGGTAACCCCCAGGGTGGTCTCGTTTTCACCAACGCCTTTAGCGGTTCTTACGAGCAAACCCACGAATGGACCAGTTTCATGTCTTCCAGTGAGTAATCGTCCATCCAGACAGCCGTCACCCCTCGGTTCTTGACGATTCGTGTTGAAGTGTAGATAAACCTTGCTGATCGTTTTACTTTACGTCGCAGACGAGTTCTGTATCCGTGCTTGTCAAGATGGACCCAGTACGTTTTGCGATCACCCATCTCCCGTCTCCCTGTTACAACGGTGGTTGGACTGACGCTGTGTCTTCGCTTGTATTAGACGCTGCCGCTTACTGTGAACACATCTACGATGTCTGTGAGTAGCCGTTAACATTCAATCGAAACCGGTAGGATTTTTGAGCCTAGTACTGACGGTGATATTCGGTACCTTGCAGTGAGCTGTAGTTTCACCATTCCCGGCGACATGGTGAGTCTTCCCGTCTGATCTTGACAAGATGACAGATCATATGACTGCCTGCAAACATATTCGTGCTACGGCAATTGGACTGACCACACTTTGGAACCTTCTTAGGGTGACGGTTTCGACCAATGTCTCGGTGCCCCTACCGATGAGGCTCCGGGTGTCTACGATGGTGTCACTTTCCACCAGGGTGACCCTACTACACCTGCTCCCCATCCCGCTGGAGCCACTTCCCAATGTACCCCTTACTCGACCATAGGAGGTGGTAGCGCCAACTTGAATGCTGTGACTGCCATCGCCTCACCGTCGAGCTCCGCCTCAGCATCCGTCACCGGATCTGCCTCTTCTTCGGGCAACGTCACCTCCAGTGCCGCCTCTTCGTCTTCCGCTTCCGCCTCCAACTCTTCATCTGCCGCTGCTTCTTCAAGCTCAGCAAGCAGCTCTTCCCACTCTGCTACGATCACCTCCTCAGCTAGCTCTCGAGCTACCGCCAGCGCCAATAATGCCGCCGCCAGCGCTTCTGCTTCGACTACTTCTGCCAACAACAACTCGGGTGCGGAGAAGATCATCCCATCGGTCGGCGCTGCCGTCATCCTCGCCGCTATCGGTCTTCTTCTGTAGATGATTGGGACGATCCGAGAGTGCGACGAGGATGAGACGGAGTTGAACAGAAACCCGGAGGTGTAGCAAGGTCGTTAGATAGCAACATACCAAAATGGACAATTTGTCAAAAAGAACGACGAAATGTTGGGCACTGATATTCATCATCCCTCTATATATAGTACGGTACCATGTCAACAGCACAACGGACAATAGCATATAGCTTATAACATAGATAATGTGCATGGACAATCAAATAGCATTGTGTCATTGTGTTTGATTGACCCATTCTTCCACTTGAAGGGTGCTCGTGAGCATCATTATTATTGTGATGCACAATTGCGTTCTCGGAGCAACGCCGCACGGGCCCCGCGGAGCATTGTGGTTGTCATGGGGAGTTGAGGACGGATGCGGATCAGGGTTACGGCTCGGCTCTTTCAGGGTATATAATATACCTATCCCCTCGTAGCCTGAAGGCTTGAGGGCCTGGAGATCTGGACGTGGGAAAGATCAGATCATTTAAAGGAGGTCAACATCTGAAGAGAAGAGAGAGGAGAATTCATCGTGAAGGGGCATATACTCTATTGTAGACTATCGCCTCTGCCATGTGGAAAGAACTGAGAGGAACCACAGGAAAAAGCTTAAGAAGGAAGAAGAAGCGAGTGAAAGCCACCACCAACCAATAAACGGTTCTGAACGGACTTGTCGTTGCTGCAGCTGTTCCCACCTGTTAAGGGATGCGTCAAAGGGTTGCCTGGCTGCGTAAGGGGACCATTGGGGTACCTGAAGGGGGTATGGGATACCACGATTTCCCTTGCCCTTGCATTTACCGTTTTAGCGTTATGAGCCCCAACAACCCGTGCATAACATGGATACATGGTTATACTCTGGGCTGGGAAACGAGCGATAACTCACTGAAAATAGTGATTTGTACCCAGGTCAAGCAGCAGAGTCAGTTGTTGTGCCTTGCTTCTCGGTTCCTCGTTAGCAGTTATTCGTCCCCACTTTTCTGGTATCAACATCAACAGTCCAACAATCGAGAAGGAAAGCGAGCAACTCAAGAGAGTCAGTCGGATTGGGCGGCGGTGTTTGTTGTGTTTTCGACTTTGATCTGATCATCAGATCATCAAAAGAGAAGCGACATCATCATCATCATCATCATCATCATCATCATCATCATCATCATCATCATCATCATCATCATCATCACCAACATCATCAACATCATCAACATCAGCATCTTCACGGAAACGCCCTTCCACATAAAGCGGGCAAAGCGAGGTCTGCAAACAAGGCAACAGAGCTCGACCTCGACTATCTGGTCACGTCGACAGGTCTTCTCGAACCGTTTGATCTACGTCCTTGAACCATCAAGCTTTGTTGGTCGTCAAGCAATCAAGTGGTGGTCCAACCCAGGTTTCCGAGCGAAATTCAAAATCGCTATCGCATTTCTTTCGTGAGTGGAGTCGTCCACCGCCTATCTCTTTGCTCGCTACAGTTACGTATCTCTTCACTCCCCGTCCCATTCATTCCAGTAAACCAAGGCCACAGGGGTATGACGGTCCTTGTCTCACCTCGTTTCTTTTTCCGCTCTACTCTCCTGCTATCAGTCATATCGTAGGAATCAAGATTGTCTTTCGCTTTCTTCCACCTTGTCAACCAACCTTTCGCATGCTATGCCCTCTTTGGTGCTGTTCCATCTTTTGACTATCATAATTTATTGTTCATCATACCACGTCGCGCAAAAAAGCTGAAAGGCATCCATCTATCGATCACATCGCTGACCCATCCATCACTCTGATCACATCATCCCAACAACTCAACAGTGAACCGAGGTAATTCTCGACATTCCTGAGCAGATCGACAATCAACGTAATCAGCCGACGCTCCACATCTCAACATCTCATCTTTTTTGGTGCCCCCTAATCTCTCAACATTATCCTCACTCATCTGTCATTCTTCCGTCAATCATCAAGATGCCATTACCGAACGCCTTCGTGACTCTGCTCACGACCCCCTCATACCTCCCCGGTGCCCTCGTCCTACTTCACTCGTTACTGGAACTTCATCCAGGTCCGAGGGACTTCAAGATTGTATGTCTCGTCACGCCCGAGACTGTCGATGCCAAGACCATCGGCGAGCTGAGGAAGGCGGGCTTCGACCTTGTTATCGGCGTAGAGCCTATAGGAAGTGGCAGGGCCGGACAGGCAGGTCTCCATTTGATGGGTGAGCCTCGTTGTTTCGTTTACAACATGTACATCTAGTGCATCGAGATCTGTCTGATGATGCTAATATCCCTCTGATACCAGGCCGACCCGACCTCAACTTCGCCTTGACCAAGCTCCATCTTTTCCGACTTCACCCCTTCTTCTCCACCTTGATCTATCTCGACGCCGATGTTCTTCCCCTGAGGCCCCTCTCTCACTTGTTTGAAATCACAAACCCGCACGTCCTCTCAGCATGTTCCGATACCGGCTGGCCCGACTGCTTCAACTCTGGTGTTATGGTCATCCGGCCCCGAGAATCAGATTGGAAGGGTCTGCGTACGTTGCTCAAGGACGGTGAAGGCGACGATGGGATCTACAGGGAGAGCGAGCAGGGGAACGGTAGTTTCGATGGTGCCGACCAGGGACTGTTGAACGAATGGTTCAGCGAAGAGGGTGGTGGTGGTGAATGGCATAGACTGCCTTTCACGTGAGTATACCCTAGTCTTTCTCAATCTGCGTGTTTCTTTGGCTGTTCTTCCCACTCCCATCGCAGCGCGAACGGCCTTCCAATTTTCGCTTTCGCTTGCTGAGATGATCGGCGCTGTTGGGCTACCGGGACGATCTGTGTCCGCCCTTATGGTCTTGGGAACATGGGGAACATACGCTGACGCTACGGAAATCTCTTTCTCAGGTACAACGTCACTCCTTCCGCAGCATACACGTGGGCTCCAGCATACAAGCGATATGGACACAAAATCAGCAACGTTCATTTCATCGGACCCAACAAGCCTTGGTCAAATCTCAACGGCCGACCTGCCGGTGTATCCCTCGTCAAGGGCAAAGAGCCATCTTATGATTGTGAGTCCAGCAACGTCCGCTGCTATTCTCCCCTGCCTGTCGTTCTCTCTCACAAGGGTTGCTAAGGGCAGCTAATGCGTTCCCTCATGTTCCCTATGATAGACCCTGCGCTCCTCGATCGTTGGTACCTTGTCTACGACACCCATGTTCGTCCCACTGCCGCGCATGAACCGGACCTCTCACGACGCTTCGCCGTCCCCGAGACTGTCGCTGTATGGAATCAGTCTGGAGCGGCCAGTGGTGTTCCTCATCAGCCGGAGGACCGACTCAACCTCGAAGAACTCAAGTCCGCTGCTAACCGGGGCGTATCATCCTTCAAGCCTGGACAATATACCAGTTTACCCTTGGAAGGTCGAGTCGACTTGCTTATGCCCAAACCTCAGCTTAAGCCCTCAGCGATAGCTCTCCCACCATCCCCTCCCCCACTTGACGAGCCTACAACCCTAGTATCGCCGCCGCACACCGCCGCGCCTCTACCTCAAACCATCCAGCAACAAACTGAGCAACCGGCTACTTGGGACGCTCAGCATTATGCTCCACCTTCTCACGGAAAGCCCGAGATGTCAATCAGGATGGATACGATCTATCACAATGCCTGGGAACAGCCTGTATCGCAGCAATCGACTTACTATTCCGCCCCTCAACCCCAACATGAACCTCAGTACCCTACTTTGCCTGAAAACGTGCGTCATGACAATTGGTACAGTCAATTCACCTCATCGGTGCCGGATAGGTCAAACGTCCAGCCCGTTTTCCCTTGGGAGCAGAAGGGACAATCCAGACCTACTCCTGGCCGAGTTTTCCCTCGTGGCGACACACCTCCTCCCGACCACCCACGACGACCGACCATCCTCGTTCGAGAAGCTACCCCAGATTATCCTCAGCATAGAGAAGAGCCTTCAGCGCGTTCACCTTCACCTCCATCGCAGCCTCGATCGATGGCCGAGGCGATGGCGTCGTACACCAATGCGTGGGATGACATCCCTCAGATCAACCGATATGTCCGAAAGATGTCTGGAATGGGTATGGCTCGGGATGCTCGAACGTTCACGAACCATGGTGGACTTCAATCCGTCCCTGGAACACCTCGAGGTCAGGGTACGATAGATTTCGGTGGGGACAGAAGGAAAAGTGAAGGGACTCTGACCGATACCAGTGCCGATGGGGACGATGAGGGAGACGAGTCTGATGATGAGGATTCTTCTGCGTCGCCCTTGATCACTCAGCGATCCGGTACATTTGAGGAACAGCAAGGATCGCATTACTCGAACGAAGGCTACCGAGATAGATCAGCTCAAACAGACCGACAGGGCATGAGTGACGCCAAGGTCCAAGCTGTGCCAGGAGGCGGTCCATCGCCCGTCGTCAAGACCTTTCCTTTACCCATGACATCTCGAACAGGAGGCGGTGGCAACGGTAACGGTAACGGTAACGGCAATGAACAGAGTCGTCGTCAGGCTCGAGCGACGTATTCATCTTCTTCATCAGACACAACTCCTCGAAACGCCTCGAATCTCGTCACTCCTCCTACCGATAACGGCTCCTCACGACCCTCTGGATTAGGATCTCTGACAAACACCGCAGCTATGCATCAGCCCTTGCCCGAGTACGGCTTCGACTTCAAGGGAGCCTCGCAAGCTCAAGGGCATGGGCATGGGAACAACAGGGGGAGTCGAGTTTGGGATCCCAGCACGGATCCCGAAGCTAGGAAGAAGGACTCGCAGCAGGTGTTGAGCAGGTTCATGCGTGCAGGTGGATTTGGCGTCGAGTGAGTGAGGAGAGCTCGAGGCCATTTACATCCATAGAGATTCTTTGCTTCTGTTTCTGCTTTCGATGCTGCCTTTCACGCTTCACTCGTTATCATTCCTTGCCCTTCCCTGTACATCGCCCATGGCGTTCGTGCTGTATCTGATTCTTACTGAGCAATAAGTAAGAGTGATCAATAGCTATGCTATCGGACATCCCTTTCAATTCCATCTTAAACAATTCCACCTGAAGAGATTTCGTATAAAAATCCTCATATCATTCTTTGTGTGCAGCGCAATAAACAATAAGGCAATCGCAATTCATTACCCGTATAACACAGTAACTCCCCTACAGTATAGTTTCAACGGGATTCCCCTAAACATGCAATCCATGCTTCTCTGCAAACACAGCACAGCATGAGCGTCAATCGCTTTACGAGTACTGTATATACGATCGTAAATTTCGCAGTCAAAGTCAAACAATGCCATCGGGTGGGCGACGTGACAAAACGCAACACATGGCAGAGGACCAAACCAAGTATGTGGTGCATCAAACCATTCTTTGGCATGATCTCATCCCTTCAGACTTTGTCATTGACATCCCTTTCACATGGTCATCGAAGTGCTGTTCAGTCATTTGAGTACCGTTAGGTCCCAATGGCAGATGGCATCATCAAGGTCGTTGTCAGTATGTACATGGTCTCATCGCTCGTCCCTCTCCTGGGCCCAATCATTATTCAGTCCATCTCACACGGGCAGATGCACTCAAGCTGTACTCGAACAGGACGGCACATCTGGAATGCCTTTATGTACAGGGTTGCATGTGTAATGAATGATACACTAAATCTCGACGTGATGGTAACGGTATAGCACAATATGTACTGTATGAAATCAGTGCGAATTATCAGTCATAACATGTATATACGGTACAGAGGGAAATGATTCGGATTCGGAACATGATGTGATTGGTTCGCATTGCAACAGGCTGCGCAGATATTCTGACTTCGGGGCGAATGCAATGACACCCGTGCTGTATGAGTTCTGCATCGGAATGTTACCTCTTCCCACCCGACTTCTTCATCCCGCCGGTACCCGGGATGAAATCCTCATCGTCCTTGTTGTCGATCGATCGCTTCTTGCTGCCACGCTGACTACTATTGAGAGGTTTGACGGCTGTATCTCGATCTCGCTTGCTATTCTGGGATGCCGGGAAATGATGTTGAGGATCTTGATTGGAGTTCGACCGCGTGACGCGATCGGTCTTTGCAGGAATGTCGGAAGCGGTAGCATTGGTGTCATCGCCCTAGACCAGAACGGTGGCCAACGTCAGTTATTCTCACCTGAAAGTAATAACAAACGGATGCTCAGTCACAAATAGATGAGCTCACCCCCTTCCTTCGCTTCGCGTTAATGTCATTCTTCTCAGAAGCCTTGCCGCCATCATGTGACTTCCTCTTTGCAGCGTTGGCGGCGGTGGCCGATACGGAGTCCGAGGCCGCGACGCAGTCGGCATCGTATTGAGGATCGTCGTCGAGGTCAACACCATACACTTCCATCGCTTCGACTGCTGCAAGGGCGGGAGCATGGGCGGGAGTCTTTGGGAGATTCCGCTGACCAGACTTGGCATTTTGGGCAGCCTTTCCGAGTAAAGGGGATTTGTAAGGCGCATTGACAGACCCCCGAAGGGTGAAGTGTGGAGGGCCAGACTGCCGTGAATATCCAGGGTCAGCAATGCACGAGCAGATGAGAACCTAGATCTGAAGAGTGCTGCTGAGAATACACACCGGCTCCTCCTCTTCTCCAGTTTCAGAGGTGGGTTTCGAAAGTGACAGTGACGCAGTAGCATGGGCTGGTCGGCCGCTCGTCGCTTTCACCTTGGTTTGCAACTCATGGATCCTTGCCCCTGAAGCCAACAGAGCGCCACTAAGATTCAGCAAGTCGCCCTACTGTTGTCTACGGCAGGGTGATGGATTCGCTCACTGAGATCTTCGACCTCGCTCTCGTGCTTGCCTGGACATACGATCGCCGTACTGAAGTCAGCATGAATGATTTTTGTTATGCAGATGAAGATGATTATGAGTACAGCTTACTCTTTGCGATGCTCTCGATGTAGTGCACGAGCTCCATCTCCTCGCTGGTCTGACCTCATCAGAGCCCACCAACACGCGTTCAGCTGTATCTCGTGCGCAGTGTTCTGCTTGGTGAAAGTCCTGCCACTCACAGACCCGTCGTTCAAATGTCGATCCAGAAGCGAAGTGTCCTTGCGGTCCTCGTCGGCCTGTTTCTTTTGCTCCAACTCCTGTGCCACGAGATCACAACTTCAGAAAGTTGCCAAATACCATCGTTGCTTAAGCTCACCTGTTGACAGGAACGCAGTTCCTCCTTGAGCTGCGACTTGCTCGTCAACAAGGCACTCGGATGGCAAGTGATTGAGTTCTGGCTGTTCGCTCACCCGCTGAATCACATTCTCATCTGTAGACGAGGATAAGCCAGCGGGATGCTGTACGAGGGCTTCAAGCTGCTTTTGCAAGCCATCAAACCTAGCTTCATTTGTCGCGAGCTTCGAAATACGATTAGGTCAGCGTCCTCCCCCGCTTCATGCTTGGCTGCGTACCTGTCTCTCCATATTATGAGTCTTGGTCTCAAGCTTGACAATCGTGCGATCCTTCTCATGAGCCACCGTCTCGAGGCGTTGACACTTGGAGGTCATCTCCGCAAGCTGCGTACTGAGCTCATGGACTTTATCTCGAGTAGTGCGCTCTCGCTCCTGAAGACAAGCCGGACACTGTCAATCTTCCCACCAGCCTGTGACAACATAACTCTGACCACTTACCGCGTGCTCCTCTCCGATTCGGACGTGATCGTGTTGCAATCGGTTGACTTCAGCTTGCAGCCTTGCCAAGGATGCAGCATGGTCCGCGGCTTGTTTTTCTTTTGAGCCACGGAGGTTGTCCATCTCCCCTGTTTGCTTCTCAAGCCTGGGATAGGCATTATGATCAACGAGTGTTCATACATTGACCAAGATGCGGGACTTACAATTGGGTCTGCGCAGTCAAAGCTCGTACTCTGTATTCGAGATCTTTGATTTCCTTGTCTCGACGACCTGTTACCTCTTTAAGCTCTTTGAGCGACTTCTCTTCCATTTGACCAATCATGCTCTCGAGATCGTCCACATCGTATCCTCTAGCTTTGATGAATGCTTCGATCTCTTCCAACTTCTCTACATCGACGTCTCGGGAGGTCTCGGCTGTTTCTTTAGCTCGGATTGCTTCTTGGAGTCTAATCGATTGATACGTATCAGCGCATGCTTCTTAAAGTCACAAGCAATATTTACTCTTTCTCCTTGGCCTCGAGTTTGTTATGGAGATCAAGGTTGATATCCAGGGCCGTCTGTAACCCAGGTGAGAGATCTTCGGACTTGCTATCGAGTCTGCGATGGTCAGGGTATTAGAACTGACGTGCACCAATAGTTGATCGTGCTCGGCGGTTCGGCAAACATCGTACAGGAAGAAACTCACTTAGTGATCTTCTCTTTCAAGGCAGTCAAGTCAGGACCCAACATAGTCTCCCAATGCTCGAGCTTTACTTCGAGAGATGCGCTGGCATCCGGAAACAGAATCAGCTCAGTACAGCGATGTCTTGTACACAATACAAGAGACAGCGACCTACTTTACGATATGTGCTTCGTTGAGCTCCTTGTCTTTGGATTCGGCCAGACCTTCGAATGCCTTCTTCTCTTTTCGAGCTGAGCGAAAGTCAGCGAACGAGTTAGCGATGGGCAAGGTTATGGTGGCGAACTAGATTGAGCTTGATTCCCCGTACCTTGGACCAAACGCTCTGCAACGATGGCGAACTCTTTAACCTCCTCGTTGAGCGACTTGACCATAGTGTGCAGGTTTGTATTGACCACAGATACGCCGTGAGTCTCTGGATAAGACGAGGAACCGGGACCAGGGGACATTTAGCCTGAATTCAACTGAGCGGAAGCGTCAAGTAGAAGCACTCACTATTTGCGACTTCCTCAACGGCCTGCTTCAAGGAGTTCCTGGATTCGCTCAGATCGTGAAGCTGATCGTCTAGCTCTCTGCGCCGTCCTTCTTCGGAGCTTTGCACAGCTAGAGCAGCTGTTTCATGCTCTCGGAACCTGCAAAGACAAGTCACTGAGGGCGAGCTTATTCAGAAAAATTTCGTCACTCACGCTCGTCTGAAAACGGTCCCGAGCGTATGACACCTGTCTCTGATGGCCTGTACCTCTTGTCGCGCTTGGGCCAAATCTCTGTCACTTCGGACACCTTCATCTCGCAGCAGCTGAAGCTTCTGCAGAGAGAAACCCAGCTCTTCTCGCAAGAGGGTCTTCTCGGCTTGCTGCAATGCAGAACATGATATCAGCTCTTTGCGAGGCACATGCAAGGAAAAAGTGGACCTACGATGCGCTGTACTGGATCAAGGATGTAACTCAATTTGGCTTCGATGTACGAATCGAGGCTAGCGACAGTGGGTGTTTCGGGCTGTACGTGGCGAGGAAGTGGGCTAGGAAGATTAAATTCAGGTGCTTGGATACTCCTGACCGCATCACTTGGCACGGAACGGGATCGAGGGTATCCGAATACCTGACCAGGTTGACTGTGATTGGGAAGGGGTCTCGGTGCGGGTTGAGGAAATAAAGCTGCCGATTCTGGACCGTCGTCATTGAACCCGGACGGACGACTGTTCCCACCTTCCCACCTTGAGCCGCTGATGCTACGACCTCGAGAGCGCTCAGAGGAGATCAACTGAGATTGAGAGGGTCGAGATGGCTGTTTCCAGGTGTGATGAGCTGGATCGTGAACTTGATGATCGGGGATGAAGGCTGTGGGACGGGTCAGGGCTTCTTGTCCTTGCCGTTGCTGATCGGTCGGGAGATGACTGGAGACAGTCTGCGCAGGCCTCTTGAGAATGGACTTGCTCATCGGGTACGAGGAGGGAGGCCTGTTCTCGTCATCATCTTGTTCTTTTCCCTTCCAGGCGGATTTGAACCCTCGCTGAGAGTGAGCAGTGACGGGCTCTGAAGGGTGACCAGAGAGACGATCATATCTTGTGCCAACGGAAGAGCTACCTTGAGAAGGAGGAGAGATAGGGGCATTATCGCCGAGAGCGCGGGTCATATTGCTACCTCGAGAGAGCGATTGAGCACTTCGAGGCTGCTGTTGGGATTGGTTCGGCGGACTTGCAGTGCCTTGCTGAGAGTTGTGAGGAGGAGGAATCTCTTGATATTGATGGGCAGGCATCTGGTCGAGGCGCTGCTGCTGTTGAGCGAGGGGATACCTCTGTCGAGGATCTGGCTGAGAAGCAGGATTGACATCGGAGCTAGGGAGAGAGCCGATGCCTCCTCCACCGAAGCCGTTGGTCATCTACAGCATGCGGCAAGGGCTGGCATCAGCATGCGACTCTAACGGCAGACCGGTCGGTAGAGAAGAACGAGGTGCAAGCCATGAAACATGGCACGAAAGACGCAGGCTATCAGGATGGAGGGTGGATGGAGGAGAGCCGAGCGTACGAGAGCCGAGGAAGAAGGCATTGCCACCTCACCTTTTCTTCCTCACTGGGACGGACCTGTGGCAGAGAAGAGACTGGTCTTACCTTTGGTTTTGTACCGACTTTGCGATCGGGATGCGAATCAGTTAGAGGACGAGAAGGGGGAGTAAAAGAGAGTGTACACTTGAGAAAGATCAAACGAAGAAGGTGGGAAAAGGAGAAGAAAAAGGGAGGGGAGGAAGAGAGACGAATTCAAGATGATGTACTGTAACATCATCTTGACTTTGGAGAGGAGAAGGGTATGCCAAGTGGTTGCGTTGGGGGTGGTGGGTGAGTGAGTGAAAGAGGTTGAGTCGACCAACGCACGGGCCACCTTCCTCCCACTCGCGATCACCATAAGCCTATGGGTGCATTAGTGTTAAGTATATGCACACTGTAGATGGTAGATCCACTCAATCTATCATGTGCTTTACATGTAGATCACCTGCGCCCCTCGCCATATGCTACTGTATCTACTGATCAGGTTGAGGTAGGATCCGCGATGTAATGTTAGGATCGGATTTCCAGTCATGAGTGATGAAGTCGCCCTGCATGCAGCATCAGTTCGATTGACTGCTTGTACATCCGCTCCTCTCTTCGATCACAGACAATTGCACCTTTGTGTCAGTATAGCCAGGTGGATTTAGATGCATCATCCCCGTTCAATATGTCATTCAGTTAGATGAGTTATAATTCAGGGACGTTGTAACTTCGGCCCTCCATTTCGCTCAGATGTACGCATGCGGGCCCGAGGACTTCTCTCCTTCCTCTTTCTCCGCCGTAAGAATCCGTCGCCTTGAGGCTAGAAGAGTGGTCGTAGGAAGATGGCCTTACTTCAGTGGACTCCAAGGGCAAGGTACCATGATTGTCGACTTCATGCCGTAGGCAAGCTTCACCGTCTATCGCATTGAAACGCACACATGACCACCCACAGGCACCATCAGTACGGGCAGAGTAAACGACGGTGCTCGAGGAGAAAGCAAGAGTGCGACGTGTGCGAACAACTCACCTCCTGTACAGTGTCTGACCAGCTTCCAACGCTCCAAGCCTGCTCGCGAGTGATCTTTCGGGTCTCCATGTCTCTGAGAAACATAACTTCAGCCTGTCGTCTCCGGATTTCACACAATGACCAGAAGAACAGAGAGACTTACGGGTATTGCCAGATGTGGTGGACTTCGTGCAACTGTCCTACTTGAGAGAAAAAGGCTCCAACGGGTTGCTAGTGAATTCGATACCTCAGCATTGATCACCTGTTTGCATTTCTGAGAGGGAAGTGAACCATCTTGACAGGCCATGAATACTCACCACAAACCTCTTTCTAGCCTCCAATCCCTTTCTCCAAGCATACTCCCAGTCAAGCAGTTTACCAGGTTGAAGCTGATAACTCCTCATCTCGAAGATTCCCCCGTCAGGGTAGCCAGAATCATGAGGGGGCGAGGAAGGCCAGAAGCTGAACTCGGAAATGATCTGATGTTGTCTCGACTGAATCAGGGGAAGGATATTGTTGTGGAGCGAGCTCATCTCCTGCAAGGACGGACAATCCTATTAGCTACAGCATCATTCTAATCGCGACTACAGCCCCCTCTACGACGATAGGAACAAGCTGATGACGAGACCCACCTTGCTATGCCTCAAAGCTCTGATGGTCTCGTCATATCCCTTATACCCTTCGTATTCCAAGATATGGGTGAACTCCCCCACTGTACCGACGATAGACTCCCAGCTTCCAGTGAGCTTGACTCGTCCATACTCTCCATTGTGGTCGAGCAGCTCCTGGAAGTACTTCTCGGCAGCTTGGAGATACTCGTCTCTCTTGGATGGAATGATATGGTGGGTAATCTTCTCGTGGACGTATTTATTCCTTCCGACAATCTTTGAGTGAGATGTCGCTTGAGAAGGTTGAACGAGACCTTCCGCTTTGGCCTCCTTGGAACCATAGAGTAAGGACTAGGAAGTAGAACGATATCAGCACCCAATAACACAATCAGAGACCAATCAGGGGCGACTACTCACTCCAAAGAAGCCCTCACCTCCCTTCTTCGGGTCGGTCTCCGGCTCGTTTTCCGCTCGCATTCCTCCAGGAGTCACCCTCTCATCGGGACGAAGTACGATAGATGATGTATGAAGAGCGCCTGATGATGGCGCCAGTAAGCGTTTCGCGGGTTGTGCGGCGGTCCGTAGACCCAATCTGGCTAGAGCGGTGGGCGACATGACGTGTGGGGTAGAGTTGTGATAATGCAGTATGAAAGTGGGAAGGTGATTAGTCGAGGAATGTGTTCCGGCTATATATACATATATATATAGCAGGTTGAGCCCGGATATAAGTGCAGGACGGGTTTGTGTGGGTTACGGACCGGTGCTGGTAGGATGCACACGGTGATAAGGTGATATCATCGTAGATCACCAGACGAGTATGCGGGGTCGACCCTAGCATACAACCTGGCCCCGCACTGTGATCGCGTCGGGGGGGAAACAGAGGTGCCACATCAGTCCAAATAGCCGTAATTCCGATTCCTCAGCTCATGCCATCTGCCACGTTGCTCCGGTCTCCTGCCTCCTGGGAACGTCGATTCAACCAACATCTCGAATGAGTCTATAGATCCATTCCATCTCAGTCTTCTTCAATCCTCCGTTCTCTCTGTAAAGCACATGAGGGTAAACAGGCAGAGTATCTTAACATTGACAGTAGACGCTGGGTCGCAAAAGGTACTTTCTTGACAATATCTCATCATCTTCTTACCATCATCATTTTGCGCTTGCGTGTTGAATCTATCGCTCATTACTTTGCTTGCTCTCTCTTTCTCTCTGCCCCTCGATGCTGTCGCTATGCCTCGACTAAATCGGACGCGTCGCGCTCCGGTCATCGGTTTGCGATTCATCGATCCACCCATGACTTGACACATTCACATTCATCGCAGGCTCCGAACCGATAACGAGCAAACCCCAACACAATAGTGTCCTGCATTAGCTGTGAATGGTAAAAGGTGAGTTGACGCGCATTATTCTTTGAATACATCCATACCTAACACGTTATGTCAGAAATGTCCGGCTACCCTTACCCGCCTGATTCTGTCGGCTCTTCGGGCCCATACCCTCGACACAGCAGATCAAGATCTCCCATTCCTCGAGTCGATTATCCACCTATCGACAGGGAATATGACGACAGAGCAGGCTTCTCGAGGGGAGGATTCGCTCCTCTGCCTCATCGTCACTCAGATCTCCCTCCCCCACCACCGCCTAGAGTGTACGATAGGGACGAGTACGACCGAGGTAGAGGTAGAGATAGAGAACTCCCTCGACGCGAGCTTGATCCGGAGATGGATGATAGGTATGAAAGGAGGGAGTGGGACGATTACGATCGAAGGGCCAGAGCTCCCATTCCTCATTGGGAAGACGAATACGGTAGGTTCCTTTCTTGCTGATCAGAAGTATAGGTCGCTAACATCTCTTATTTATTTCTACAGAGCGACCTAAGCGTCGACGTTCACCTTCACCCCTCGGCCCTCCCTCTCATCGACCTCGTGTACACTCACCTTCGCCTCCTCCTGCTCGGTTCCCGCCTAACCTGCCGGATCCAGCGTCCATTGAGACCCTTCTTTCCTTCCGTCAATTCGCCGAGTGGTTCAGGGCGTCGCACCCGCAGACAGCCAAGAACGATGAAGAGGAGACGAGAAGACACAGGGAGATGATAGAGAATGGGACGGCTACGGAGCAGCAGGCCAAGGAGAAGGTTGGCATGGCTAAGAGGTATGAGAGATACAGGAAAGAGTTCCACTCCAGACAGGTGAGTGACAGCGACTGCGACATGTGTGTTGTCCGCGCATCAGCTGATGTCTATATGATAGCTCTACGCGCTCTTCTTGACACACAAAGACTCCATCTGGTTCCAAGAACGATACTCCAATACCCCAGAGTACATTGCCTTCCGACGTCGACTGAACAGACAGGGCCGAGTCCCTCTGGCTGAGAAGCACATGGAGGAGCTGAGATCAGGTGCATGGGACACAATTGATTTCGACATGCCTGGTAAGTTAATGAAGGAGCTTGCCGAATTCCGAAGTATTGAGTTGATTGTTCCTCTCTTCCTGCAGAGTCGGATGACAAGTCTGGCTCAAAGTCGCGTCTGAATGACAATGATGAGCCAGAAGGCCTTGATCGCGCTCTTGGCGATAAGCAAGACTGGGTGGGAGAAGAGACACTGAGGACTGAGATTGCACCGAAGCCAAAGCAAGTTTTTGTTAAGACTGCACCACCCACAACCAGCAGGAAGGAATTAGAGGAGGTGAGCAGCTAGGTCCTTACAACTAATGTATCTGTTAAGCTGATGTCATTCATAGCTCTTTGCCCGGATTCCAGGCTTCCAATGGTTGGCGGTCAGCGAGCCCGCGCAGAAGAAGTCGTTCCACCGAGTTGCTTGGGCTCAATATGCCGACGATGTTGACATCAGCGAGGTGATCCAAAAGCTTGATGGCCAAAAGGTGAGTCGTCCGTTGTTGTTGAGAAGGCGACAAAGCTAACGTGTGAATCAGATCGACGGTTTCACCTTTCACATGTCGGTCAACTCGACCTCTACTATCGGCAGACTACGTGTCACGCCCGATATCGCCAACAGTCTTGACCGCCTGACCCAGGACGGTGAAAGGGCGAAAGCTCTGGCGCTCAAACTTGAGGAGGAATTGCTTGGTGATGATGATGAAGAGGAAGACAAGCTTGAGGGTGAGGGCGAACCGGCCCCTAAGCCTGAACCATTGGAAAAAAAGGTTCCTGGTTTACGTGAGAAGCCGAGTGATGTCGTCGAGGAGACCATCGGTCGATTGCTGGATCTGCAGGCTTTGTCTGGTGAGGGACTAGATGAGGAAAAGAAGATCCGAAAGGTATGTCAACAACCATCTTATCTTCACCTTACTCGACACTGATCAGACTCTGCTGCAGGCAAAAGTAATCGTCGATCAGTGGATCGCCTATCTCAGACATGGTCTATCGACGTGTTACTACTGCGTGGCGCCCATGTCGTTCGCTGAGGAGCTTCACCGAAAGTGTATCGGTCACATGCGACCTCATCCAAGCGTCAAATCGGACACCGAGGAAGTCGACGCGGCTATCGATGCCAACGATAATGCCGCTGCGGAGACCAAAACTGAGGACGCGCCCGTGGAACGAGCTGCTGGTGAGGAAGGAGAAGAAGATCGCGAGCTCCGGGACTCCGATGATCGAGATCGTGATCAGACGACCAAAGCTGCTCAATCAGAAGCTGGTGTGCCTCAGCAGAAGCGAACATCCTTCTTCCCCCAGAAGACTCAGGAGGAGAAGTGGATCGATGGCCTTGAGGTCAAACTCAGGCCGCTGCTGGGAGAGGTTGACGTTGTCGAATACGGTGGGAGGGATGTCGAAGCGTGAGTAGGGCGGATTCTCCAAATATGATGTTCGTGATATGATGCTGACTAGGCTTGGTGCGTGTAGCGAAACGAAAAAGCTATGTGCTCCTCTGATCAAGCAAGAGGAACCTAGTAAATACCGATGCAAGGATTGCAACAAACTTTTCCGAGCTCCCGAGTTCGTCATCAAGCATATCTTTGTGAAGCACCCTGAAGTCACGAAGACAAAGCTCGAGGATGTAAGTAGGGACTTGTCTTGGCATTGGCTTTGTTCTGCTTGGCTATATAAGTAAGAGGGCTATCATGCTGACTTTGAAACCCTTCTGCTTGCTTCCTCTACAGATCGGCATGCTCAATAATTACGTACTTGACCCTCAGCATCTGCAACCGGCGATGTCGACACTGGCCGCGGTGGACGACAAACTGCCTTACTCTCAATCTCTACCTGGTGTTGGTCTCGGCGGTGGCAACCCGCTCATGATGGCCGTCAACCCTGCAATGGCTTCTTCGAATGGCGGACCGGGCGGAGCAATGTTCAATCCGCAAAACATGAACATGCAAGGCATGGGGATGATGCAGCAGCAGATGATGATGATGATGCAGATGCAGCAGGCCATGATGATGGGTATGAACATGCCTATGGGTGGAAATCAGGGCCAGGGCCAAAACCAGTCTTTCGGATCTGGTGGCAGTGGCGGTGGAGGACTTGGGAATCTTGCTGGCGCTAGCGGTGGAGCTGGAGCGGGATTAGCAGCGAGGATGGGCGGGATCGTAGGTGATGCTAGCAGGGATGCGGCGCCCCTACCCCCTGCACCTGCTGGTGGAGAAGACCCTAGAGCCAGAAGAGGGAGAGTCAGCTACCAGGATCTCGACGAGCCTGGTGGTGCTGGCGATGGAGGGCTGCCGTACTAGGCCGGCCGACCGTAGGCTGGGGGTCATCAGAGGTCGACGGTTGATTATCGGAAGAAGCACATCGTACAACACATCATCTTGCGTACTTTCAGATCATGTCCATATCCGTCATGCAACGTTATTCAGATTAACATTGCAACTTTCTGTATCCGCTAACGGATGAGCTCTCGCGTCGACAGCTTTGCAACATAACGTTGCGAGTCTTCACCTCAACTTCATAACTGAGACCTACAGTGCTTGGGGTGTTATTCGTGTGTGATGGGATGGACCGATATTCAGACAAACCTGATATACTGTATGCGTTTGATCTGATCTGCGGTGCAATACATCTCGGTATCATCGGTAGCGGTTGCGGTCCCGACAGTTTTCAAGCACAAAGGCTCACAACGTGGTATAGGTGTTATTACAAGTAGTTTATTCGTACAGTTTATCTGTAGTAGGATAGTAGGACTGTTCAACATGATCCTCTAGTGATCTCTATCTATTCGTGCGTTTATTCGTATTAGGCGAAAGTACTGCCCGGTGTGTATGTTGTGGGTTGCGCGCAAGCTGGGTGCAAGTACTTCTAATTGCGTGTGACGGCTTACAGCTCAAGTCCACCGAGTCCTACTCCCAAGTCCAATCCTAGACCGAGGATAGAACACTCGCCAGAGGGGAGTCGATCACCGATACAAAGTCTTAGACAGACATCGACAATGTTTTCGAAGCTGTGTATCGAGACAACGTCAGTACACGATCTGGAAAATCAGCTCTCAGGAAAGAAGGAAGAGAATGGAGTACACGCAAGTGCCACCCACCCATCATGACACTTGCACTCGCCGTCCACTTCGACCTGGTCGGTTCTGCAGCACATTGTGCTACCCCACGCTTGGCCCTCGGGGCATGTGGTAGATCCATGGCTCTGGGGTTTGGCAAGGTCGATCACTCGAGGTCCTGAGAACGTATCGTCGTCATCTCCATCGCCGTTATCGACAGCAGGTGTAGGAGTCGACGTAGGATCGGGTGCCGGTACTCCGCCAGTGGAGCCACTGGTAGCAGGACCTGTCGCAGGCGCAGGAGTGGCAGCGATAGTCACCTCGGGCGCGGGCGTGGCACTGCTGCTGCTGGTGCTGGTCACGAGGGTGGACGACGCGGGGGTATACCCAGTCACAGAGGTAGTAGGCTGAGCGACGGAATCGACGTTGATTTGCTCGTCTTCGGCTGTGGTGGAACATGTGGATACGGTAGAAGTGGCCGTGGTCCATTGAGTCTGGGTGGAAGTTTGGGTTGAAGTGACGGTGGCGGTTGAGATCGAGGTGGAGACTTCCGTCTGGGTAACAGTGGCGTAGATCGTTGACATTTCAGTGGTGGTAATCATCTCAACCTAGCCAGAGCAAGTGTCAGCCCTCGCGCACAACTAGATATCATCCTAGACTGTAACACCGGTTCTAGCCTGAGAAGTGGATATGGCGATGACGGCTCACAAAGACAGTAGCCGGCAGCACGATTGTCTCGGTGCTCATCGACGTGGTGGTCGTGGTCCCAAACTGCGTGACGGCAGCAGCGACAGCAGGGACAGCCTGGATGCCAAACGTCTCATCTTGCGCCTGAGCTTGGGGCGCGTCGGGCGAGTTGACAGTGGCTGCTGCAGCGGCGGTGGTAGTGGTCGCTGATGCTGAGATGGTGGTAGGCGGCACAGAGTTGATCTGGAGGTCTGTCGCAGGGGGTATGGCGGCAGCTGCAGGAGCAGGGGTCGGCGTGGGAGCAGGGCTCCCAGCATCAGCCGCTGGGATGGGCCTTGGTCTCGGCTTAGCAGCAAGGAAAGCGGAGCATTTCTGTGATCAAGTCACGTAGAATCAGCTATCCCGTTGTACATCAGTCAAAGGCCTTGTGAAACAGGGCAGCCTCGTATCTGTGCGCTATGCATCTCGTGCGGAAAGGTACGAAGTGTGTTGTCCTTGACTTACTCCGTTGGCCTGACGTCCTCCAGGACAGTTGAATCCGCCCGAGCCATCACACGTGGGTTCAGCGTAAGCGGGATAAGCAAACTTGTGACCGCCGAATTGAATCTGAGTTGATGAACCAGCCACATATCAGCGTGTGCTCGCTTGTATATCGGGAACTTTGCCTGAACAAGAGCCGGAGTCTGACGAGCGACACAATTACTTGAGAAGCTGATCTGAGGGACCCGTCACCTACCTGGGCTCGCAAGAACGCATCGAGGCCTTCTCGTTCTCCAAGACCGATATCAGCTCCAACCTGAGCATCAATAACGATCCCCTTCTCGACCGACCAACAGACACATCTGAGATCGTACGAGGTGCCGTCCCATACACCATTCACGCTGCCACAAATCAGCTCCTCGTCGTCTCCCAGCTGAATGTTCAAGCCCAGATCAAGATCTGTGCCCAGGATAGACGTGTTTAGGCCAAGGGAGATGTTCAACGGGCCTGTGATGTCTGTGACGGTGTCCACCAACGACCCTAACAAGCCTTCGGACTGGTCATTATCGTTGCCAAGAAGGCCAGACAGGAGACCTCCTGGTCCAAGAGCAGGACCACTGGGGTCTGAAGATGAAGGAGGAGGGACGGCGAAGTCCTGAGTGTTGAGCAAAGGGTCAAGGATCCCGTCGGTAGCCGCGAGGTCGTCGAGGCCCAGCAAGGGGAGAGGTAAGGGTGCAGAGAACACCAAGGGTAGCAGAGGAAGTAGCGAAAATAGTCGATTGTACAGCATTGCCACGACAACCGCAGGTTCCAGGAGTTGCTGGTCGGAATGCAAGAGAGCCTAAGCTGGGTCAAGTCGTCTGGGTGGTATACGTCAAAAAGTAAGAGCAAATCGAATGGGATGTTGAACGCGATGCAGTCCTTGATGCAATGGCGAGATTGGGTACTGTAGTATCGTCGAGGCTTTCAGCCTAAGAGAAGCAGGATCGATATTCTTGGTGTTAGATAAGTGGTGTGCCAAGATGATCTTCGTTGGAGTGGTGAACTTATCTAATATGATGGTGACTAGCAATCGATGAGCTTTGAGTTTGATCAAGATATATTGTTGAGTGAGAGCGCAAACAAATGGGAAGAGGATAAGAGAAACGGCCACTTGGGCTTGAGGCTATTATAAAGAACAGGTACGACGACCAACGGATCGAAGAGAAGAGAAGAAGATCGTTACGAGATCTGGGAATATGATCGAAAAAGAAAGGACCGGCTTGGGATCTGCCCTATATCAGCTGATATATGCTGATTCTGCTTTGATCAGATGATCGTCGAGTCGAATTGGTGCTTCAGTATCATCTGTCATCTTGCGTTTCGGGGGCATCGATAGCGAATGATCCCATCAGCGACGGGGCTGGAATGACGGGGCTGGACGGGTAAAGTGCTGACGCGGCTTGCTCTCGAGGAGGAGGCATAGGATCATGGTCGCTCGATGATAACAGATAGGTAGTGCGCAAGGTTCTGGCAGCCCTGGACAATTCTTTTACTTGCGAAGCCGTGATGCTGCATCGACCGGACCAGGCGACAGCTAGCCTTCTTCTGGAAGGACATCTCAATATCAATCGCATCGCCAAGTGAGTAAGAGGTATAACCATCGCCAGTTTGGAGCTCCATTCATCGATCAAGCCCGGTCGTCAGCAGTGTGGGAAAATTAGAGATAAGCATGTCAACATCAACATCAGATGTTTGGCAATAATGAAGACAAGAGTCGGAATAATAATGCGGGCATCCTGAAATGAATGGGGTTCGATGAGCTGGAGATATTGTGGTTTCGACCAGACATGTTTGGAGACCCAGAGAGGTAAGTGAAAGGTATTGCGTCGAGAAGTGGCGTTCGCATTTGGCCTAGGCGTCTGGCCAATTCATCTATTTTCACGATAAGAAGAGAGATGAGGGGACGATCCCGGTTGACCACCAAAGGCTGTGAAACGACACGCGTGGTAGTGCTTGATGCCAAAGATTGTTTTCACTGTTTCTCGATTGACATGCTGAAAAAGCGTGCATCCAGGGCAGCAATCCCTTGAACTTACTGTATCACCGAGCACGGGGTCATCTTCAATGATTACTTCTAGACAATCTTTCGGAGCAGTGCAGTCTAATGATTTAGATGTGTCCGTTTCGCGTCCCCATCGTTTAGCCATGACGTACGGATGATCAGGACGCACCCACCCTTGCAACCGACTTTGACCCCCGGAGACATCGCTCGGCCAGGCACCATCGGTATACAGCATGGTATGATCGAGAAGCAAAGCAAAACGAAGCGTGATTAACACAAACTAGAACGCACTCGACTGAACTTTCTGAACATGAGCAGCTCACTCATATAAACCGTACTCGTACAGTATGCTTCAGTAGCTTGGCTTGGGCAGGCGGTAGCAGGTAGCAAGAGAGATCTCACGGTATGGTTAACCCTTATCTGGGACCCTGAATAACCAAAGATTCCCCTGACAGGCTTGGCGAACAGAGTCAGCAGAGCAAGTTCTCGCTCACAAACCTTTGGGGACCGAAGAGAAGCATGCCTCTCAGTGTATCTTCCGGTCGTCGGACTCATTCTTACATTTCAGCTGCAATCGCCTGATGATATAGCGCAAGTCATTGACACTGCCTCGCCTCGAAACTAGATGTTTGTTGCTTCTCGCGCAATTGGTCGAATGGGCGCGTGTCATCGCATACCATGCTGTTGAGACCCCACTTTCTCGATCATTCCTCTGAACACCCTGACCCTGACTGAACCCGACAATAGAATCGAGATCCCCCTTCTATCGTGCCTTGGCATATCAACGAAGGCTGCTGCTGCTGCTGAGCTGAAATGCGTCGGAGCGACGGATATGATTCATGATTTCGGAGATCCGGGTAAGGCGATGAAACGGGCGGACCGACTAGCGGACGGCAAAGGCCTTTGCTTCTCGACTCGAACTTTTTTTTTTGGTCATCAGAAGAGCGTAGTAGACGAGCAGTGCATTGTTCGTTAACATATGGTCACAGCCAACACCAAATCTCATGCCCTCGACCACGCAGCACACACGCCAACGCACGCGCACACAGACAATCGACATGGTACCTTTCTGAGCTCTATAGCGCAGACTACACATAGACGCCCGACCGAACACCTCACACGGCGCAGCCATCGAAGGGAAGAGACAAGTCCTTGCACACACGCTATCACGATACGCAGTCCGACGATCAAAGGCGCAAGCGGCTCAACTTCACTCACTCTTGTTTGTCGGTCAGAGCGGGCAAGGGGCCAGGTGGGGGACGCTTATTGTGTAAGCCACTCTCCCGCACCACATTCCGGCGGGCCAAAACCCTCGATTCATTCAGCCTCGACCTCAAACGCCCCCTTGCTGATTCCCGTATGATTTAAGCGAAAGGACGGTTTCGGCGTTCTTTCACTCGTGTTTGTGTGCATGTCAAGGAATACGACTAGCGTATTACTGAAACGACGAGCCCCTCAAGCATTTCAGTGTTATTAAGCCGAGACCGAGCTCGGACTCGGACTTACACTCGACGATTCGGTTGGCTCGGTGTTGAAGAAACTCCTTTGTTCTTGAGCTATCGAACAAACTGTTTTACAGCTTCACGCAAACAGCATTCTTCGACATCGCTCTCAGCTTCAAAACGTAACGTTTCCGGGTTCATTGGTTGTCCCCTTCGGACGAACACTCCCTCTCCATCTCCTTCGCGTGCCGTATCCATTCCTTTCATTACGCATGCCGCAAGCCACATGCGAACACACCCCTTAAATCAACGCCGTTGAATCGTCCTTTCGATACGGAAAAGGGCGTGGGAGAAGCGAGAAGGGTGCGCCCTTTCCATGTGTATCTTACACTCTTTCATTCGTTCCTTCGTTTCTTCACTCGTACGTCGTGCATTCTTCGTCCGACCGTCCTTCGATCAATAGATCACACATCAAACGGTACCATCAAGGAGACAAACAATCCATCAATCACGCCAGCCAGCAGGAGCAACCTAAGAGACATCGCCCTCGCACCCTTGTGTCGGCAACAAGCCCTGCTAAACGCCTCTGCTCTCGCTGCTCTCGGAGAGTAGAGGAGGAGGACAGAGGGCCTTCCTGCTTTGTCTTGGCCTCCCTTATTTCCTGCGAGAGGCTCAAGGACTGCATCGTATCTCACCAATATCATACGGTCCCAGCCGAGCGAGCGAAGGAGCGCGTGCTGTGCAGGCAAGGTCGTCAGTTAGCTCATGAGAATCGGACTAGAAGGCAGCCGACCATCAAGTAAAGCCTGATTCGTGAAAAGCAGATGTATATCTTGCTTCTCATCGCTTCCGTGCCCCTCCGCCGTTTTTCACATCTCCGGTTTCCACACCACATTCTGGTGTCATCTCATTGTATATAAGAGAACTGAAGGCTGGGTGATGTACCCCCTTCTCAACACGTTGGTTCTCTCACATCCCCAGTTCCGACTTCCTATCGCTCACTTCTTTGCATCACGGACTATTTCTTAAGCCCTGCTTATGCTCGGCATCACACCACGAGAAGCAGATAACATAATGCGAGTGGCCATTATCGGCGGCGGAGTGGCGGGTCTCTCCTCGCTCTGGGTGAGCCGTCCAGCGCCTCCGACTTGGGATCATTCGGAAGCTGACATATCGTACCATTTGCTTGAGCGAGCGCAGACACTTAATGGATACTCAGATCATGAAGTCCATATCTACGAAAAAGCAGATTGGTGGGGTGGCCACGCGCACACTGTCGAGTTCCAGCGTGAGTTCTCATCTTATTCGCTTCAGAGTGATCGTCAGTTTTGTCCGCCATAGCCCGGATGTAGATCGATATTTACGGAAGAACGGTCTAAATGATCGCGGGGTATGACCTCACGCCCTCGTGGGCGATTTCAGCGCCTTCCGAGAAGCTTCCCGCTACATCGCATGATGGCGCGCACCATGCAGCATGTACTGATAACGTGTCCTTTTTGGATCATGGATTGATCGCCGTTTCACCTTCCGCGCATCAGAACCGGGCAAGGAAAAGTGCGATATCGACACGTGAGTCCTCGTGCAGTGATGAATCTATGGATCAATGGATCAATCAGAGCCCACACGTACACACCAATTACGACGAATTAAGTTAGGGCGAGCTTAAGATGCGATAAGCTACATCACCCCGTGACATATTTCACCGTGACGAGACACTACGCTGATGTTGCTGTCTATTCCGCTCGTTTTTCGCTCTCTGCCACACTGCGGGCGTCCTTTTGGTTCCATCAGCGCCTTCGTAAGTCATACGTGGAACGGGAAAGACATGCCAGTCTTGTAGTAGTAGCTGACCAAGCTCAACTGCCATTCTTCAGATCGCCATCAACTCTCGCAATTATCCAAACTTCTACAAATTCCTCAGAGACTCCTCGATCGACCTGATCAAGACGACAATGTCCTTCTCCCTTTCTCGGGATAAAGGTGCATTTGAATGGGCTAGCGACGACCTCTGGGCTCTGTTCTGTCAGAGCTCAAACTTGTAAGTGTGCATATGCTTGGAATGCTCAGCTTCGACTCTCACCGGACGTTATTGGTCCAGTGGGCGATTGTCTCCCGTCGTCACTATGAACATGAGATCAGCTAACTCGGGGTCATGCAGCTTCAAACCACAGATATACAGGATGATGTGGGATATCTTCCGATTCAACTTGTTCGCCACAGACTTCCTGTCGGAGACCGGCGAAGCAGAATCGATGAGTATAGGGGAATACCTCGACAGGGAGGGATATAGCAAAGCCTTCAAAGAGGACTACTTACTGGTGGGGTCGTCCCCATTCACTATTGTATTGATTGTTGCTGATCGTCAGAATCGAAATCCTGCAGCCTCTCACGGCCGGTATCTGGTCGATACCCCCAGAGAAGGTGGCTCTGGATTTCCCATCCATGGCTCTGATTCGGTTCTTCCACAACCACCAAATGCTTCAGCTATGGGGTAAACCGGATTGGCTCACTGTAAAGGGTGGATCGTGAGTACAGGTCGAAATGAACGGGTCCCTCCTAAAATGAACAGCAGGGCTGACGTTGTCTTCCTTTGTTTGTGCGTTAAATATCCAGAAAGACCTACGTCGAGCAAATCATCAAGCAGATCGATCCCTCTCGGCTCCATCTTAACGTCGGAGTAACGCATGTGAAGCCCGTCGAAGGCGGCGTCTGGATAACAACGGAAGATGGCAGACGGGAACTGTTTGACAAAGTGATCATCGCGTGAGTGTGCAGTGCGCTCTCATGCTGACACCGGACTGTGTGTTTTGTATCGGGTCGATGCCTTATTGACATATGCCGCAGGACGCACACCGATCAAGCTGTCCAACTGCTAGGCGAAAATATCAGCCCCGATGAGAGAAGGCTGCTAGGAGATTGTCAATGGAGTGCCAACGAAGCTGTCGTACATTACGACGAGGATGTAAGTAAAGGTCACGATAGGAGCCCGTGAAAGCTATCCTTCTGGACTTGTAAGAAGGCTAACAACGGCACTCTTGCCAACGTTTGCAGCTGATGCCGACGCGAAAGCGGGCTTGGACAGGTAAGTTATCAAGCTGCATGCGACCAGGGACATCGGATGTAGCTGACATACTTTGTTTTGGGGTTCCAGCCTGGAACTACTTGACGTCCACTGTACCGGTCACTCCCAGTCACGAATCTAAGACGACTGCCTCGGATGTCAGCGCCATAGCGATGTCAGTGATTCTCTGCGATCTCACAGAGGTTAGGTGAGAAGCTGATCGGAGTGTTCTTCGTGTACAATGCAGCACATTCAACTTGAATATACTCCAGTCCCTCCCCGTGTGGAAACACGGTCAGATCCTCGTAACCCTCAACCCGCCCGTCCAGCCAGCAGCCTCGAAGACCCTCTCTCGATGGACATACCATCATCCCGAACTTACGCCTGCCCTGTTACGCGCTCAAAAAGAGCTGCCAGCTATCCAAGGCAAACGTGGGATCTATTTCGCTGGAGCGTGGACAGGATATGGGTTCCACGAGGATGGGTGGACGGCAGGTATGGAGATCGCCTATCGGCCTGAATTCGGTCTAGCAGAAAAACCTTGGGAGATCATGCGTGTTAGCGGGAGAGGTGTTCAATTGGGAAGAATTGAGAGAAATCTAAGATTCGTAGTCGGTACGGTCGATTGGGGAGTCAAGAGCATACTCGTTTGGATCATGTGGACTCTCGATCTGTATTTGTCGATCCTTCGATCCGTGTTCGGAGTCGAACGTGATATTAGCGTGAATGTGGGCAAGTCTGCCAGTGGAAAGAAAGAGTACTTTTGACATGTCATCAAGTAGGAACATGTGATGACCTCTATATAGCTGGTATTTTGTATGTCATGTTTGCTGACGGTAGATATGACAAGTGAGACCGTGAGAAAGTGTGCGTACAGTGACGGAGCTTAATGACGCGCTCGAGGCGTCTACACCGTCTCACCGTTCCTCCACACGACCCCTTGTCTAGCACATCAACATGGCCACAACAACCATCTTGTGATCTCTCTTAAGACCCATTGAGGATCTAAATCTACATCCACTCTTTGCTTAGACTCTCCTCCTCCTTCTCCTCTCGCCTGTCCTTCCACACGAAAGAAAGGCTCGTACAAGATGTCGCGTTTCGTCCGATCCGTGAGTTGGTCCATCTCTCCGCGTCGTCAACATGGCACCAACAAACCACCAATCAATCAGTCCTGAGCTGACATGTCTTGACATCGAATACCGTCACCGTCATCATCTAGTCCAAGTACAGACACGTCTACGGCAACAAGTCCAAAGTCAGCTATGAGAACGCCAAAATCTCTGGCTCGGCCTGGGACACCGATCTCGTGACCGCTGGTGGAAAGTATCTGGCCGTTAACTGGCAGGTATCGGGTGGTGGTGTGAGTATATGCCAATCCTTTTTACTGGCGGTCATGGGGGAATGTGCTTCGTAATACCCATGATGTGAATCGCGCACGCTATCCTTGGCACGTGAATACAAGAAGCCGAGGCGAGGGGAACTCGAGCTGGTGGATGAAGGTGCTGACTATACGTTCGCTGGATCTTCTACAGGCCTTCGGCATCTTGCCCCTTTTCTCACCTACCACCCCTCCTCAACCAACCGGCTTCCCCACTAAGCTGCCCGACATCATTCCCCTCGCTAGAGGTCATACCGGCCCCGTACTCGATACAGCTTGGTCGCCCTTCGACGATCAGATTGTAGCTTCAGCAGGCGAGGACGGGAAAGGTGCGTCTGTCATCACTTGAGTCGGAAGACTAAGAATGTTGGCCGATCGCCAGGTGGACCGGGCTGACTGGTGTTCCGCTTGTTCTTATTGCGGGGGGTCTAGTGTTCATTTGGAAGGTTGAGGATTCGCTCTTCGAGGGCTGGGGTGAAGAGCATTGGGCTCCGCAGGATCTTAGCCCCCAGGCTAGGTTGAGTGCCGGTGGACGGTGAGTCAAATTCCATCATACAGTTCACGATCGATGTGTCTACGGCGCAACCGAAGTAGTAGAGTACTGACATCTATTTCCGGGCTTTCGTGCAGGAAAGTAGGCCAGGTCGTCTTCCACCCCACTTCATCCAATCTCCTTACCGCCGCGTCAGGCGACCACCTCGTCCGACTCTGGGATATCTCAACCGGAGATGATACACCGAAGATCATTCTGAAGGGGCACAATGACTCAATCCAGAGTATTGCTTGGAACGCTATCGGAACTCAGCTCGTCACTGTAAGTGAGGCATGTTTAGCTTATCGAATTGGGGATCTGTCAGACCCGAGAGGTAGATGCTGATTTCGCCGGGTTCATGGTGAACAGACCTGTAGGGACAAGAAGATCCGACTCTTCGACCCTCGAGCTGGTACGGACGCTGTGAGAATCACCGACGGTCACGGAGGTGTCAAGGGGTCTCGAGCAGTCTGGCTAGGTGACAGAGATAGAATCGCAACCACTGGGGTGAGCTTATGTCCTAGAATTTCTCTCTTCGCGAGCATTAAGGCCAAACAATGCTGACGCAACCTACACCGTCTCCGTGATACGTCCTTGTAGTTCAGCAGGATGTCCGATAGACAGGTCTCGCTTTGGGAGACCGGAGGTTTGACCAATCTCGACACTCAGTCTCTTGACTCGAGCGCGTGAGTGGACTGCAGCAGCATGAAGATGTTTGTATCAATCGCTGACATGTGATCGCAGCGGTGTCATCATGCCTTTCTATGCCGAGGGTAACGATGTCCTCTTCCTTGCTGGTAAAGGGTAAGCTTAAACATACTTGACTGTACGTGGTGCAATAGCTTGCTAACATCAATGCGATCTCAGTGACGGCAATATCCGATACTACGAGTACGAGGGCGACCAGCTTCATTTCCTCAACGAGTACAAGAGCTCTGAACCTCGTGAGCGGATTCTCCCGTCATCTGTCAGTGAGGGGAAGGTAGGCTGACGTGAAACTGCAGAACGAGGCATGACTTTCCTCCCCCGACGAGCGCTTGATGTCAAGGAGAATGAGATTGCACGAGCGTACAAGCTTGCCGGAGGAAACATTGAACCCCTCAGCTTCATTGTACCTCGAAAGGCGGAATCTTTCCAATCCGAGTAAGTTATGACCCCTTATCATCATGGATCATCTTTTCTTGCCTATTGCATCACTGAGCAACGGATCTTCACAGCATCTTCCCTCCTGCCAACTCCATTGAACCCGCTCAGACCGCTGCCGACTTCTTTGCGGGCAAGACCACACGACCTAAACTCGTCGACCTGGAGACACGAGCGACCAGCAGTAACTCCGCTCCTATCCCATCTTCTACAATTGCCACTCCCAAGCCGTCCACCCCTGCTCCAGAGCCCACCTATACCCCTCCAACCGCTTCTACCCCTTCTCCAGCTCCTGAGCTTGTGAAGGAGGAATTCAAATCTACTCCTGCTGCCTCAGCAGTCCCTGCTAGCGTCAGGAAGGAGATTGACTCGGTACCCGAGGTCACCGCCAAGGGTCTCGAGATCGAGCAGCCGGACAGCGAGGATGAGCAGCCTTCGAAGGTGGCCGAACCCGTAGAAGTTGTGCAGGAGAACTTGGCGAACTTGACCGTGAAGGATAACCTCAAGTCGGAGTCAAACGGGTCCGTCACGGCGGTGAGTCGAATCTGGGTGCCTCTTTGTCACCAATGAATCATGCTGATGATGTATCCTGGCGTTGAATTAGCCCTCCGATACATTATTGATCAAGCGACTTTCATCTTCAGCCACCATCCCTACCCGAGGATCTCCTCTTTCTGCCGGATACGACCTCTATTCAGCCGAAGAGAAGGTTGTTCCAGCTCGAGGGAAAGCGCTTGTGGATTTGCAGTTGAGCATTGCTGTTCCTGAGGGTACCTACGGACGAATCGCGCCGAGAAGCGGTCTTGGTCAGCTGAAATCCTTATTCTCGTCGATCGTGGTGGCGAGTATAGCTGATAATTATGTTTGATGGAACATCCATAACAGCTAGCAAACACTCGATCGATACTGGGGCGGGTGTGATTGACGCCGACTACAGAGGGCCTGTGATGGTCCTGCTGTTCAACCTGTCTGACAACGACTTTACCGGTAAGTTATCTTCCGTTGGTCTGCCGAAATCAATGGAAACACTGCACGACACCATATCTAGCTGCCTTCTGGGCCGTGCTAACGTCACTCTCTGTTCTACATCTTCAATCAATTCAGTCACCAAGGGTGACCGGGTAGCTCAACTCATCTTGGAAAGGATTGTGATGGCGCCAATTGCCGAAGTAGACGTGAGTAACATCTCGCATAACTCCCCGATGATCAGAGCTGACCCAATTACAATTTATGATAACAGGATCTCGAGTCTACTACTAGAGGATCTGGCGGATTTGGTTCTACTGGGGGCTTCGGCGCTGCTGTCAAGGAGGTGGTGGGCAAGATCATCTAGACAATTCAAAGATCTCATGATTCTGCTACATTGCCGGTGCCGATGCCGATGCGACCTTTACTCGGCCCAATGCGCAAGAGCAAAGACGAGTAGGCCTCATGTAGCAGCTACCGCCGGATAAACGAGCAGGAGAAGGAGAAGAGTAAGGATGATGGATGACGCCAGTAGAAATAGAAGAAGGAGGAGAACCAGGGAGGATCTGTTAATATGACCAAGAGTACCATTGGTACGCCGGAGCGATTTCATTTCTTATTATTTGCTTGATATGTTACAACAAAATATGCAATATTCAATCCTACCCCTCCTCCCTCTCTCTCCTCTTCGTCTCTCTTCTCTGGGACATGGAGAGAGTATTGTCACTTGCATCTGAGTGCGTTGAGGAAGAGGAAGATGAGAATCAACATGGTACAGGATACATTTGCAGGGATCAAAGGCATCTTGAGCGTCCAAGCCCATCCTTTGAGAGTCAGCCAACCATCAAACATAAACAATGGCAAATTTCAACGTTTCAGCTGCAGCTGCATTCGAGGAGGCCCCTAACACGCTACTGCATGTGCAATCTTCTCTTCTATCTCTTCTCACTCGTCATCGTCGAAGCGTAAAACATTGTTTTCGTTTACTTCCATTTCCACTTCCACATTTTACATTGTCATCCCCTCGTCGTGCTTGACCTCCTATTTGTATTCTTCTTGTCTAGGGAACAAGTCTTCCGATTCCGATAACGTTAGGCTTTCACTATTTATGGCACGAGTCCATCTCACCGATCGACCTCGAGACATACCCTCACGACCTCAACTTGCCATCATGGCAGGAATGATGCAAATGGCAAGATATAAGCTTTCTGCCCGGGTTCAGCCTCTAGCTCAGGGCACCGCGAACGATCTTGAAGAAGGTGAAATCAGCGAGGAAGGTACGATCGGCTCAGAACCTCCTCGAAATCCATATCAGAGCACACCTGGCCGCTATCGACCTCCACGCTCACCATCATGCCCGCCGCCGCCTCTGCCGCCTCATCCTCCCCCTCCGCCTGCTGATCATTCGGTCGAAGTCGCATGCCAGGATCATGATACAAGTGTCGTCGATCCTGCCGGTCAGGCTCGTCTCGCCCAGAAGAAAGAATCTCCACACCTTACCACCTCCGCTGCAAGTGCCAATCAGCCAGTCGAGGGAGCCTCCCGACCTCTGCCCGAGTCTTCCAGCGGTACCCGATCATCTGTCGACCCCGTTCACCTGAACACTGCCAACTTAGAAGTCCGAGTCGAACCACCATCTACGCCTGCTACCCCGGTCCATCCCTCGCCCACGCATCGTGCCGCAATAGTCATGTCAGATCGCCAAGAGAGAGACGGAGAGGAGAAGGATGGTCAGCCTTTGCTGTCGCCCATGACAAGAACAAGACAGCTGGACCAGGCTATACGAAAGGAACAAGGCGAGATTGACTGCGATCGTGAGGCGGAAAATGCCAAGGTCAACGCTTGCATCCTGCGCTTTCACGAGGTAGAAGGTCAACGCACACAAGGGCGAACACGACTGGAGGCGGAAATTCAGACTATCAAGGAAGAGAGAGCCGCCGAAAAGCTGAGTCTGGAGAAGACTGCAAAAGAGCTGCAGAGAAAAATAAATACTCAGCTCTCAACGATCGAACGCTTGACGAAAGATAACGACAGTATCAAGAATCAGAGGGATTCCGCCATTGACACAAAAAACAGAACCCTCGTAGAGCTCAAAGACAGAATTGATACCGTACAAAAGCTAGCTTTTCAGGTCCAGTCGGTGAAGAAGGATAACGACGAACTCAGGAACTCCGCCGTCACGTCCAAACTTCAGGAAGAGCAGCTCCGTAGTCAATATCAAGCGCTGATAGCCACCAAGAAGAAGGATAAGGAGCACGAGCTGGCGAATACAAAGCTCCAGAATCAGCTTGTCGAGAGCGAGAAGAAGGTGGGAGCCTTGAATGAAAGTCTGGAGAAGATGGAACATCAGCTGGACGGAGAAAGGGCTCGGGCCGACAAGGCATTACGATCGGTCGAGTCGCTGAAGGAGGAATTGAAGAAGGAGAAGGAGAAGGTAGTGGAGCAACAGGAAGCGCTTCGAACAGACTGTCAGACATTGCAGGCTAGGGCAGATGCGTTGCAGCAGGAGATTGACATTTCTAAACAGGAGATTGAGCTCTCGAGACAGCAGTCGGAAAAGAAGAGCGTCGTGGCGCCGAGGGAACAGGAGGATTATGACAAAGTCGTCGAATCACTGAGGAGTCGAGCCGAAGAAGCAGAGCGAAAGGTCGAAGACTTGAAGAGGGAAGTCAAGGAAACTCTGGACAAGATGGAAACCGAGAAGACGGCTTGCGATAACCGCCACAATGTCCTGCAGATCAAGCTCGCCGCGGCCCAATTTCAGGTGAAGACGAATGAAGAAGAACTGGCAAAGCTGAAGAGGAGCACCACGGAATTATCAGCAGAGAAGGTGAAGACTGAAGCGGCGTTGAAGAAGACGCAGACGCAGTGTGGAAAGATCACAGCTGAAAAGACCAAGATCGAATCGGCGTTGACGACCGTCAAGACACAGCTGAGATCAGCTCATCTGTGCGTCGCCGCTGCGAATCGACGAGCCGACCAAGTCGCTGACAAGCGTCAGGAAGATGATCAGCAGATCAAGAAACAACTTGACAAGCTGGAAAAGAAGAACAAAATGCTGAAGGCCGAGAACAAATCCAAGACGATCGAGCTTGCAGGACTGCAGAAGGAACTGGAATCGCTCCGAGGAAAGCGAGCATCCGTAGCACAAGTCGACCGCGGTATATCGACCGATGATTCAACACCAGCCTTACCTTCGCTTGTGTCTGCGATGGTGTCCACTTCGCTATCACCTCAAACGATCCCGAGCGAAGAACTCGGCGACGGAGCAGCAGATGGATCGACCCTTCTTCAAAACGCTCTGGAACCGGCGGAGCCCCACCTCACTGCAGTCGCAGAAACTTACACGCGAACCCTTGTCAGGACGGCGAAGCACAACGGGGCCATCAAGCGAGGTTTGACATCCGATCTGGGAAGACGGGTGTCAGCGAAGATCGAGGACATTCTCAAGGCTTTTGACCGTATGCATGGGGGCGATGCACATGAGAAGAGATGGTTAGGCGACAACCAAGAAGCGGTCCCATCAAGCAGGGGGGAAGAAGACGCAAGCAGTCTGGCAGGACAGGATTCAGTCTTGACCAAGGCGTATGAGAGGGCCGGGGACGAGGGTGCCAGCAAGCGACGGAGGATCAACCCAGAAGAACCCTGCGAAGCTCAATCAGTGGTTGAAAATACGACATCGGTAAACATCGGACAAGGGATACGAGTATAGTGGAGCTCGGTGGTTTGTGTTTCTTGATAATCGTGTGTGAAGTTCCAGGTATGTGTCAAACCCAGCGTAGTGAAATGGCCAGCTTGACCTTCGTACAGTATGCTGATTGTACTTGAGCTCTGACAGTCATTGCGGTGGACAGTGGCGGACGAATGGCAGCGATCTGACAGCCAATAAGGAGCAATGCGGCGGAGGATGGGAAAATGCGGCTCTCAACTTCCTCCGAATGCCGTCGACAGGCATGTGAAGTCCCTTGTGAAGACTTTGAGGTAGGCCTTGGACAGGTCAGGGTCGGGTCGACCGTCCAGCTTCTGAGTAACGACATTTCCTCTTTTTTTATGGCAGCTGTACTCGAAATGATTTTTCGTACTGTACATTTTGGGTCATGTTTGTTCCTTGTATACTATACCATCAAAAGTTGTCGCGAGACGGCCATTTCATATCTGGTTACTTGCTTGTGACATGCAGTATCGTATCTTGCAATTTAAGTCTTTTGAACAATCGATCGACAAGGTTTGTTTGGACTCCAATTAGCGTCATTGATGAGTGTGTATATCTGGGTCAGTATCATGCGACAACACGTCTCCAATGGCACCCATACTGGCGTCGAAATCGAGTACACGAGAAAGGGGCTGTTTGCCGCAAAACTGAGTAGAACGACGTCGACAGCCTGAACAGATCTCTCCTGGTGCATCGGTTCGAGAAAGTCCGGCCAGATCCACATCACAGTCGTGGTGAAAGTCCTTGAATCGAGGCTGGACTGCTTGACGAGAACCTATGTCTATGTTGAGGAAGCCATTCAGCAGTCAGCTATCAGACGACAACAATCTCTCTTCCCCTGTGCGTCTCGAGCACCAGAAGATTCAAAGATTTGGAACTATTGTCGAGGCAGTGGATTCCAAATAGAAGATGGGTATCGAAGAAAAGCCCTCAGCCTCGCCTTAAATTTCCCCTTCCACACCCTGGTGCTTTGCGCCTCTGCCTTATCATGTAGGACAAGGCCAAGACGGCTGGGTGTGTGGATTGTTGTGTTCGATTGATATCAAAGTTGCGGATTACCAGATTTTTCGTCATTGGGCTTTATAGATCGGGTATGGGTTTGGGGGTTGAGGGTAGATGAATGGCCGAGTTTGGAAAAGATGGAGTCTTACAGTACACCGTGATAAGTGATTTGAAAGGTGAGGGAGGGAGGGAGTACCGAGGCTGGAAGTCTAGTTCGGAGCATAGACTCACATGTGTTACATCCAGCTTCAGAGCGCTGCTTCTCTGCCTTCTCGCACCAAGCTCGCTGGTCAATTGACCCTAGTATTCTACTTGGTGCTCCTCAAGAAGTCGTCGCGTGCATAGCAAACAGATAAGAGCTTTTCAGCTCAATCATCTTGATCAGATCAGAACGATCAGAACGCGTATCTTCGAAACAAAGCTCGAGATCGGTCGCGCGCCTTTTTATTTGACAGACTTGGGATATTCACGCCTATGTAATCTACCTTACCTGATCGAGGAATGGGATAGCATGGAGGAGTGGAGTATGACGACACTAACCCAGTGTGGTAACGCCCTGTCTGCTGTCTGTAACAGGTTTAATGACGGCAAATGAAGAGGAAGAGGAAGAGGGTCACTTATTAAGAGAGAGAGGGTAGAGAGGGTCTTTGTTGACGATTTACCGCATCGAGATTATTACGAGTACCCGTTGAAAACGGGGGGTGGGTTGCATCTAAAGTAACTGCGGGAAATAATGGCCTGAGTGAAGATATCATCATCATCATTATCATCATCATCACCCACCAATCACACCGACCGACAGCAGCGTTTGCAAGGCATCTATCTATTTTGAGTATCTATCAGATTCGCACAAGGAAGGGAATCCGCTCCGACTCAACTCGACGCACATAATTCACAGCTTGACCGAAGCCATCGACCACGGCCCGCTTGAGTAGCTGATAGATAGCAGAATTAGGAAAGGAACAACTACGCAACAAACACCTCGCCATGTTCTTGTACAACGTGCATACGCCGCAAAAGACGTTTGCGTTGACACACAAAGGTGGGTGGGCGCATCTTGAACTGATTGTTTTCAAAGGCTTCTCTAAACAGTGCCCTTGTCATGTTGGGCTCATTGAGCCCTCGAGCAAGCGAGCGGGCTTCTTTGGCCCGTGACAGCCAAGTTGATTGAGAGCTATCGCTGACTAGCCTGGCTCGTATGTTCGTTTTCCTTCACGGCCGACTAGATGGTGACACACGAGGCAAGCTGTTCGAGAGAATATGGGCTAAATCGAGCCTGAACGCGGATCAGAAAGAATCGACGGGTCTAGTTTACGAATTTGAGGGCGAGAGATGGAGTTTGGATGATGGTGCGTCAAGTCTACTATTTCCACACCTGATTTCTCTGGTGACTCACGCACAATACAACACCATCGTCACTTGTACCGTCACTCCTTTCATCCGGAGCAGCATTTGACACTGACACGCGCTCGACTCGACTTCGCCCTACCCCAGACGACGACCTCGAGATTCTCTTATCTAGGTTTCCTCCTTCCTCCACTCCATCCGTGACGATCCATGTTCAGCCTCCCCACGCACATGCGCACTTCAATTCGCCCCCTGCGTACTCCACTCCCTCCATATCGTCCCCTTCGTCAAAGATCAAGTCAAAATCCAACTCGAAACAACAGCAACAACAACAACAACAATCTAAAGCTGGATCTGGCAAGTCTTACGCTACCGCTGCTGCTCTTGGTGGCAGCGCTACCGGTAACAAAGACAAGCCCAAGGTCAATGGCGATAGTATAAGCAACAAAGGAGGCAAGGACCGATCTTCTCTCCTCCTCGGATCTACCCCTTCCACTTCCACTCAAACCCAGACGAAAGGCGTAGCCAATTCGTCAGGTTCGAACCTTCTCGCTCCTCCCGTCGACCATCCCCACTCCAGCAACTCTACTGCCACGAAGACAGGTGTCACCCCTCGGTCGGTCAGCGCGACCAAGTCCATCAGCGGACAGAGTAAAGCTAAGAGCGTGATGAGCACTCGATCACGGAAGAGCAAGTGGGGTGACGATGATGCTGAGCCGCTTGGTCTTGTCAAAGCTCGGGAATGGCACGAGGTGAGTTCCACACAACCTTCAGCGCATTGTCTTGAGTCATCGGCGGACGCGCGCAAGCCTTCAGATGAAGCGCACCAGTAGTCCTCTGGGGTAATGCAGCAAACAGATGATGAGGGACAATGCTAAATGGTCGTATCTTGTTGCAGTTTCATAATAACAATGGCGTTAGGACAGTTCTGGGCAAAGTCAATGATGTACCGAATGGTGTGTGTCATCTCCTCGATAGTTCAGTCGTATCAGCCGGGTCTTTTGTCGGGGTTGTTCTCGCTAACTGACTATTTTCTGTCTATGACAGTCCGGATGCTCCTTAAATCGGGGTATAAGCACGTCTATATCTCCCGGAACTTTGCCGTTAAGCACAATATCGTCCCTAAGAAGGTCAGTCGAGCTCCACCTAAGCTACCCACAAAACAATACAATCATGGCTTAGGTCGCTGAAGCACAATGCTCGTTGCCTCTCCTTATGTCGCGCTTTGAACAATATAGTTCGGAATGGGATCCATGGGCTACACGGGTCTCAAGTCCATCGGGAATGTCGATATCACCGTCGGATCTCGGAAGGCCAGCCATCCGGCTTATATGAGCGAGGAGAACCACTTTGATGTGATTCTCGGTAGATCATGGCTGGAGAGAATGGCTATCAAGTGAGTGTGCTGTGGCCTGAAGCGAAGGGACATCCACCCTAGCTTTACCTTCAATCGAGAATAGACCTCTCGCCAAGATTCGTTGCTTTGTGACCGACAGCCCTCTCCTGCACCCCTCACTGCATCAGTGACGCGCCTTCCCTCTCCATTTCAGCTCAATCGCAATGGTGCTGACGGTCGTCTTTTCTGTTTCTGTAATTTCCTTCCCACCTACGCTACAGGATTGACTCGCTCGACTCGACCTCTCTCACATACATGGACAGCGGAGAAGTCATCCCGTGCGATATCGTGGTGCTGAAAGACGAGAAAGGGAATGTCATCACCATCACCTAGGTAATAGCCAGTTTGGTTGGGTGTAGGTGTGGATGTATACACACATATGTGTTGTGAAACTGGATTCGGGGACTGAATATGTTTAGTAGAAAGTCACAGTGGAGGCGATCTCCACTTTTAAAGACATTCTATTCACACGATACAGTAGACGGTGGCATTACGGTGAAAGTGCATGTTGTATGGGCGAGTGCGATCGACGTTGACGCTGGTACCTCGAGATATATATATCGTGAGAGTAGAAGAAGCTACGAATGTGAAATATACACGAACATACCCAAGATCTGCCGTTAGAGTCATGTATCTGTATATCGAGCGAACAAAGATGATTATAGCACCAGTACCGTGTGGGTCGCATCTTTGGGGGGTGCTCGATGGAACTCTCCCGTGCCCGCCCTGTGGTGTGTTATGAACCAATGGAAAAGGAGAATACACGTCATTCACACAGCGTAGTCCTACTGGCAAGCGAAAGAAGAAGCAAGCTCGACAATCTGAGACTTGAGACTACTCACCTCCTTTGATCGAATCCTTTCACGACAGAGTCGATGGCAAAGCTCAGGCGGCGGGGGTGAACTTCTATGTGACCTAGTGAACCTGTAGTAATCGTCACACTCACTGTCTTTTGAATGCACCTGCCAATACGTAGACACTGACTCTGGGGCGTGAATTCCTAGTAAACGAGGTTGAGCTTGAATCTGCCTGGTTGACAGCTAGTGACGATCAAACGGTGAACTCTATCCTATCGAGCTGAGCTGAGACTTGATCGATTCTGTAGGACTGTAGACATATACACACGACTACAATACCTATTTCATACGATGACCACGTCAACTCGTTCCCATATAGAAGCTGCGCTCGAAGCAGCCGAGGCGAGCGGGGACTTCACGACGGCCGACCTGCTGTGCCGGGCTTTGAGAGAGGTGGCCAAGGGCGATCAAAGGTGAGTAGAAAATCGCGTCTGTCAGGACCTGGATCTTGATTTTGGTTCGCAAGACCCAGTACCAGTGTTTCGTTCATTTTGCCGTAGCCGTCGCCTATGATGTTGCCTGTCCGTGCTGACGGCTTGCATCCTCTATCGCCCGTGCATCTGCTTTACAGCCGTGTGAGTAATGAGCGGACGAGCGCAGCCTTTACAGATACCGCACCAAGGGCAGGGGCAGGGACAAATACTTCAAGTGGCAGTGGCTGGGATCCGGGTCCAGTGTCGACAGAGGCCAACGAAGCATGTTACGACACTTATGAGAATAAGGATGCCGATGCCGATGCCGATGACGACGACGACGAGAGTCCCGATAGTCAGACGAACTACCACCCATCGCGCTCAAGTCGAACTCATTTTCGCCGGGGAAGGCGGCCCCGCTCCCGATCTCGCTCACCACCGCGAACTGATTACTCTTCAACACCTCGATCGCACAGCAGTGGCAGCGGTAGCGGAAACGGCGATGACGTTCTGGGGGCATTCACAGGCGGGCTTCTCGGCTCGATCGCAGGATCGGTTCTAGGCAGCGCGTTCACGTCTACAAGAGTTCCGCAGACCTCCACGATAATCTCGGCTCCTGCGCCAGCTTACTACAGTAATGACTACGAGCCGGTAGTGGTTGGGACACGATATACTTATTGGCCCGGCTTTGCGATCTTCTGAGTATTACAAAATATACTGTACGAGTACTATATCACTATACGCACATGGTAAGGCTGTCCTGCACCTGTGGGCGTATCTACAGTATTGTCCAGGTGACTGTCGTCTCGCGGGACATCGCTCCATGTCCAGTCAGCAGTGGCCGGGATCAGCAGTTGAGATTGCGCTGCAGCATTGCTCGTATATATAGACCTATATAATGCAGTGATCTCGTGATCATGCATATGCACATAGTGTACATCGCGAGTATACAGTGATACTGTATTTATGCTCCGAGCTAGGGCCACAGGGCCACTCTTAATGAATAAACTACTGACAAATGGGAATCTGCTGATGGCTACGTACCACTGCAGCAACAGGAACAGCACTGTACTTCTGCACACTTGTCCGTGATGTTTGTATTGTATTGTACAGTACATGTATTTATTTGTTGCAGGATCGATGAAGCACGATGAGGATGATACTATATACAAAGACCAGATTCCATTTCAGTTACAATATACGGCTTCCCACAACCGTCTTCGGCTCGCCTCGACCAATAATATATGGCACGTATGAACGCCATGGAGTCTTCTCCCCCATATCCGCGGCACTGATTGTGGACAACCTCAAATCTCAGGTACTTCACACTCGTGCTTACGACTACTCCACAATGCGCTTGACGTCGAGGAATGTCGCACCTGACTTGCCGTCTTTTTCAGCCAAAGTTCGCAGAACGATACCGGTCTGCTTAACCGCTTGCTCTAAATGCGAGAGGCTCTTCATCCCATTGAGCTCTATGAATCAAATTTCGGAACAGAAAGTCAGCTAAGTCAAGATTGTAAGATCGACGAGGCCCATATACTCAACTGACCTCTGAGCGTGTTGACGGTGTACGATGCCCACTGCTTCCTCCTTTTGTTCCATACCTCGCTATCCACTAGTTGAGGAGTACCGAGCAGCCCCAGAGCCTCTTCGCCAACTTTCGCCAATTCCGGTGACGGAAATGGCTGACTTCGGTTATTACCCTCTCTTAAGGCTCGACCCTCCTCCAGCACCTTCTCGAAGATTGCATCTTCGTCGTCGTCGGATGAACGCGTCGAGACATGCAGTATACGGAGAAACCTGCATATCTGACTCTGATATCCAACGTCGTAGAGTGCATGGATGTTGGCTTCGCAGAGAGGGGGAGTGAAGTCGGCGAGCAATTTAATGGGATATGGTCGATCGATGGGTCTCAACATTGCATCGTGGAGATATCTCAAAGCGTCATGCTTGGACGAGAAGTCGGATAAGCCGACCTCGTTTGTAGGTTTTAACGAGACGTCAGACACTGGAACGGACTTTGAACAGGGTGAAATCCAACTTCTGTTTGCCATAGCTTTTCGAAGAAGCGAATATGTCGAGTGGTGTCCGTGATGCGCCAAGTAGTCTAGAGCGAACGCTGCAGTTGTCGTCTCCACTGCACCCTGCAGGAAGGGCTTATTCGCCTTGGTAGGGGCCGCAAGATCTGTCTTCCGCTCTTCGCCATCTCCTTCAATATGTTGGCCTTTCCACGGTCCGCTTTCTTCGGCTTGATCTAGGGCAGCTACTTGGTCAACGAGCCTGGGTACTTCCGAGACTGGTTGTTGCCGACTCGCTTCCCGCCAGAATGTATCCCGTATTGACCTCACATAGCCGTCGATGTCGAACATGAATGGACCATTGAAGTTGACGACGATCGTTTCTCCTACAGAACGAAGGCCGATGGCGGGATGCAGGCCTGCGGCCATCTTCGAGAAACGGTGGCCTGAATAAAGGTCGATTAGCACAGTATTTAGGTCGTCGAAATGGTGATGTGGGCACTGCCAACAAGGACCTACCCATCATCCTGCCATTTTTAGTGAAGAAAGCGCGGCCGGTAGTAAAATCGACTCCACACCCGACAGTGTCCCCGGCTGAAGCGGAATTATCCGAAGAATTGTAAGCTCCAGTCCAGTCTAGGCAGCCGATCAAACTCACTTGACCAAGTCTCGCTGAACGGCTCGCCTCTTCCCTGTCCTTCAAAACTTCGGCCATCATCACCATGCCATCCCCAACTACCCTTGTCCCATCCAACCAATCTTCTCAGGTTGGTGCCTTTTTTCATCCATCCCACAGACATGAACCCTTCGACGCCTTTATCCATCACCTCAGCTTCGTAGTAGTAGACTCCAGCAGCAAGAGGCACTGACGTTGTCGTCAACAGAGCTGTGGCATCTTCATCTCTGCCAGTAGGATTGCAGCCCGCAAATGTAATACAAGGGCGAGAACCGTATTTCGGCGAAGTGTGAGTCGACAGAGCGAGATGTGATCGTCGAAGAGGAGCAACAAAAGCCGACGGTAGTTGTGAGTCGACAGGGAGGGTTGTATTCTTGAGGTAAGAAGGGCGAGACGATCCTGAGTCTGACGAGCTCGAGCTGCCGGTCCTCCTTCTCTTTCTCATATCAGATGTTGTATCAACAATATTCTTCTTCTCCTCTTCTTCGATCTCTCGGGATTTTCTGACCCCTGCAGACGTCACGAAAAGAGGGGCGAAACTTTCGGCCAGCTCGCGGTTGGTAGGCTCGCATCCGGTAGCATCGGCAACGCCCCTGATCGGAGGAGGGAAAGTGATGCCTTCTTCTGGCTCCGGAAACCTGAGGTCTTCCGGAGCATCAATCCGTTCGAGAAAGCTCCGCCGCCTTCGGTTATTGCCTCCACGATGCAATGCACCCGTCGATCTTATTGGACCAGGTCCGTCCACATCAAATTCTCGATCTCGGTCCATGAAGTTGAAGACGGTATACCCATCGGCACCTGCTTCCCCATCATTGCTCTCGTCATCTGTAAGACCGGTCTCGCCGACATGCCAAGATTCGTCGGGATCCCAAGCGAAATGGGACGCGGGGACCGGAGCAGGGTTCCGTCTTCTTCGTCGGAGGAAAGACGTGGATGCCTGAACATTGTTGTTATTGCTGCTGCCGTCCAGAGGTCGTGATGCTATGCGATGTATGGTGCGTGATCCAGAAGCGGCTGGATCTTGATCTTCGCCACTGGAGAAGGGTACGACGAGCGGATCGCCCAGACCATCCAGAGCCATGGCAGCAGCGTCAAGCATGGCTGAAGCTCGGTCGGCACCTGAAGGCAATGCTCTTTCCATGCCCCAGCTGTAAGGAGCAGCTCTTTGGCCTCGACGCTCTTCCAAAATTGCACGAACCGTTTGTCCACTTGGAGAGGGTCGGACAAGACGAGAACCAGTCGCCTGTTGTTGTTGCTCGTCAGAACGAGCCTCTTGGCGGATGTTGCTCAACATTTCTTCCAGGGTAAAGATCGGCCCGAGTCGAGATGCAGACCTGCTCTCTGCTCTTGCGGGCCGTGTCGGAGAAGGTGAGGGCGGACTTCGCTCGGCTGGGCGATTAGAACCGGAACCCGAGCCCGTAGGCGTTAAGACCCCTGATCCCTGCGTTCTTTGGGAAGGGTTGCGTGCACCACCAGCGACAGCATCAGTGCGAGATGCGTTCGTGCCGCTCGGTGTACCTATGAGTCTTGTTGAGGGTCCAGCAGCTTCAGACTCCGTCGGGTGCGCCTCAGCCCTATTGTCCTCACTGTCCACTAAAGTTTGACCACCACTTGGTCTACGCCTGAGTCTCCATGGAGGCGAAGGATCCACATCGATAGGTTCCGCATATGCGTTCAGCTCATCCAGCACATCTCTCCTATCTACATCCTCTGCCACCCAGCGATGCTGCTCGTTTGCTCCTGTACCTGAACTGGGGTTGGCTCGTTCGCCTTCGCCATCGTCCTCCCTGTGTCGAGGATGGGATGTACGAGCGGCGATTGATGCGTAGGACGGTGTTGAAGACGAAGATTCGCCTGAGCGACGCAGTGGCGGGAAAGGGTCGACGGGGGGTGAGTAGCCTCGACGAGGAGGCATTTTGAAGAGCTTAATTAGTGTACGGTGAGTGTGAAGTGGGAGCGAGTGATCGAAGAGAATGAAGAATGGGCTTGTATTTATAACATAGCTCGTCACCGCATGGCAAGGTTATGCATACAAGCGGTGGCGGTGGGACAGGTTGCCGTTTTAGGCACGCGGTGTGGGTGATATATATATATGGAACGGCTTGAATCAGGCGTGCCAGCGTGCCCTGGCATCCTCACACAGTGAACGCGTCTTTCGGCACAACTGAGAATGAAGATAACAACCCCCAGACACTTATAGATTCATTTCCGATGCTGGCTTCCAACTCGCGCAGCCGACATCAATCACCCGTCCGTACATCGTAAACCAGAGCAACAGCTGGTCCGGTACTATCGCCGCCGTTCTCCTTCTCTCGCCGATCGCCCCTTTTTGGTCTCTCGCGGATTTGACCCTTCGACCGGGGTTCGATGTCTTCCGGTCAAAACAACTCTGGTTTCCCTTCCTCGACATCAGTACCGTATTACCCCGCTTATTCTTCCATCCCCCGTACGGACCCGCAACATCAACACCAACATCGTCGGGGCCGACAACCCGCGCCGACCGATCTCACTTATATTTATCCATCTTATCAGTCTTCTGGGGTGAACATTGAAGGTTACGGAGCTGTTGACCCGAGTCTGACAACAGGTGGAGGCATACCATCACCCCTCGACTATCCACAACCACCTCCACAACACCATCCTCTATACAGTCACCGGCAACCACAACAATCTTTCTACGCGCCGCAAGCAGGCTATGGATATCTGAACCCGGGTACAGGTTATCCCGCTCCCCAATCACAACCGAGTCCCGCGCCTTCATACCGTCAGCCAGTGCCGATAGCATTTCCGTATACGGATCAGGCCCAGCAGCACGTCCCGTACCCTAATTTACCACAATCCTCGCCATACCAGGAATACCCAAGTCAACAGCATCATCGACTGTCGTCGTCGAGGTCACCTGGGATCATCAGCCCAGTCAATCAACTACAACCCGCTCAACCTGTGAATACCGGGATCGAACCAACTCTCCTCTGGCAGCAGCACAGCTCACAGCCTGTAATTGCGCCTGCCGTTGTACCACCCATTATTTCACCTTCCGAAATACCCGCCACCATACCCGATAACGCTACCCCGTCTCGATCCCTGCGGATCAAACTTAAACCGCCCTCCGCCGGTTCTCAACCCGCAGAAATGGTGTCAGGTCGAGGATCATATGTCCCGGCTGTTCAAGATGCCTCGTACTCATCCGGTCGACCAAGGCGAGAAGCTTCACAACGTGCGCAGCAGCAGATGGTTAGTTATGCGGAGGTAGAAGAAGACGAAGAAGAGGAGGAGGAAGATGCTGTTGGAGAGGCTGAGGATGATGCCGAGGGTGAGGCAGAAGAGGTCGCCCCCAGTCCTGTCAAAGCTGCGCACTACGAGCCTCCCAGGCCAACTCGATCTGGACGGAACCCAAAGATGCCCCAAAGGTACGGAGAGTACGGTGATCATGGTGAAGACGACTTCGAAAACAAGATTGTCCCCACCAGCCCACTTCACTCGCCAGGTATCGGTTCGAAACGAGCATCTACAAGAGGCAAGCGCATCATCGATCCTGATGAGGAGGATGAGGACGAGGGCGATTACACGGAAGCGGTCCGTCCACCTCCTAGGAATGCTTTTCCAACAAGGCCCACTAGGTCGTCCATGGGTTCCGCTGCCATCCCCGCGGCTCCTGTGGCCGCTGGTCCGTCATATACGAACGGTCATAGCAAATCTCGGTCGACGCGTAGCGGGCGAGCGGCTGGGCGAACACGTCACTCGTCGGCGGACGGGGAGGACTTTGAGCCTGAAGAGGAATCGGCATCAGACGACGATCATCAGTCGAGCGACCCCCTTGCAAATTACGATGATGATGGCGAAGAAGACGATATGGCATCATACTCCGAAGGTCAAAGTCCGCGGAAAAAGAAGACACGTAACAGCACGTCGTCTCGTCGGGCACCTCGTGCAAGGACCACCAGAAATTCGACGAAGCGTAGGGATGATTCCGACGAAGAGTACGGCGGAACCGGTCGACGGAACCTTCGAACCAGAACAAACAGACCCGACTATCATATCCCGACGCTGGACGAAATTTCGAAGAACGATCTCATCATGGATGAAGCGATCGCAGCTGTTTCACGACCCAACGGAAGAATCGGTGGTGTTGGTGGACTGGGCGCAGGTAGGAAATTTGGGGCTGGCGGAGCTAGTAAGAGCTTGCCTTGGTCCTTGAAGAGTAAAGATCTGGCTCAGGCTATGGGCGATCCCGACACTAGTGATTCCGTAAGTCATTTCAGGTTTGTAGCCAACGTGAATCATGAGCTGACAATTCTCTCCAGGATGACTTCGCAGCCCCTCTCAAGAGTGCAGGACCTGGCCCATCGATGGGCAACACGGGTCCAGTGGCTAGAACAAACGCGGTGGGACCTTCTGACGTCCCCAACTACGGGCGAATCAATCCGAAATCGAGTAAGTGACATGATGATCGCAAGTGTACAAACAGCGCTGACGATCTCCTAGATACCGCTGATGCTGATCCCCTTGGAGTCGATATGAATGTAACGTTCGACAACGTCGGCGGTCTGGATGAGCGTGAGTCTTATTCTACTCCTTCAGATACACAACTGATTATACCATGTCCTTGATAGATATCAACCAGCTCAAGGAGATGGTCGCTCTTCCTCTGCTCTATCCTGAGTTGTTCCAACAATTTGGGATAACTCCCCCGAGAGGTGTTCTCTTCCACGGTCCTCCCGGTACCGGTAAGACCCTCCTGGCTCGTGCGTTGGCAGCATCATGCAGCTCAGGCAACACCAAAATCGGTCAGTCATCAACTTCGCCTAACAGGTATAGTCAATGCTGACGATCGGTTCCAGCTTTCTTTATGCGTAAGGGTGCGGATGTATTGTCCAAGTGGGTTGGTGAAGCAGAAAGGCAGTTGAGAATGCTCTTCGAGGAAGCCAGGGCTTGTCAGCCAAGTATCATCTTCTTCGATGAAATTGACGGTGAGCCGTGGCGGCTGCTTCATTTGCCATGCAGATCGATCAGCTGATTAGTCATACATAGGTATTGCGCCCGTGCGAAGCAGTAAACAAGACCAAATCCACGCTTCGCTGGTATCTACTTTACTTGCGTTGATGGATGGTATGGATGGCCGAGGTGAGCACCAAGCCGTGTGTTCAGGCCCGAATCTGGTGCTGATAGTCAAGCGTAACTAGGCCAAGTCATTGTCATTGGCGCGACCAACCGACCTGATGCAGTAGATCCTGCTCTAAGACGACCCGGACGATTCGACCGAGAGTTCTATTTCCCCCTGCCGAATAAGACTGCTAGAAAGAAGATTATTCAAATCAATACCAGAAAATGGGAGCCTCAACTTTCGGACGGATTCTTGGAACAGCTGGCAACCTTGACTAAAGGATACGGAGGTGCGGACTTGAGGGTGAGCACACTGGCTTTTCGGCTTCATTGTCGAGGACCAAGGCTGATGATTGTTGTTAGGCTTTGTGTACTGAGTCGGCTCTCAATGCCATTCAGAGGAGATATCCGCAGATCTACAAGTCTGCCGATCGTCTGCAGCTCGAGACAGGTTCAATCCATGTCTCAGCAAAAGACTTCATGATGTCTATCAAGAGTGAGTTGTTACACGCGAGAGTTCCGAATTCTAGTGTAGGTGCTGATGTGACCCCTTGTTTCAGAGATCGTGCCTTCCTCCGCTCGATCGACCTCATCAGCTGCGATGCAGCTTCCTCCCCATCTCGTACCGCTTCTTTCGTCAGCGCTCGATAGACTGAAGGCTACCTTGGATCACGTTCTTCCCCCTAGGAAACATGCTACAGCCTTGGAGGAGGCTGAATTTGAGGAGGAGGAAGGGGACTCGTTCGAGAAACATATGATGTTACAATGTGAGTCGGTCGCGATTATGAAAGATTCCGAGCCGCATCGGATGAAATTGACACGGATGAAATTGACAAATGATCTCCATCATAGCACTCGACAAGCTGAGAACCTTCAGACCAAGGATTTTGGTCCATGGGGAAGCAGGTATGGGTCAAACGTATTTGGGCCCCGCCATCCTGCATCACTTGGAAGGTTTCCACGTTCAGAGCTTCGATCTGGGTACTTTGATGGGCGATTCTACAAGAGTGAGTGGCTGGGCGCTCTCGGGAGCGGGAGCTTAAACTGATCCCTTCTATCAGTCTGTGGAAGCTGCAGTCATACAGATCATCGTCGAGGCTAAACGTCATCAGCCCTCAATTATCTTCGTACCAGCCCTTTCAGCTTGGGTTGCGACCATCTCGGATACCGCTCGATCAACCGTACGAGCATTGTTGGACAGTATACCCCCATCAGATCCAATCCTAGTCCTGGGTGTGTCCGATACGAGAGTCGAAGAACTGCCGGGAGATGTGCGAGCGTTATTCGGCTTTGCTCCCGACAACAAGATCGAGCTGAGCTACCCGTCCAAGGTGAGCTTCGCAACACCACGGCAGTCTAGTAATCCTCAATGGCCATATGCTCATTCTGACCCTCGACCGCAGGCTGAGCGGGAAGCATACTTTGCCGATCTGGTTGACGCACTCAAGAAACCGCCAACGGAATTCCCGGGAGTCTTGCCTCGACGCAAGCGAGTCCTGGAGGCTTTGCCTCTGGCCCCGCCATTGCCACCACGACAACCCACTGCCGCGGAACTGCAGAGGGAGGAGGAGAAAGATCAAGCTGCGCGAGACATGATTTTCCAGAGCTTCGTCCACCTCGTTAAAGACTTCCATAGGCGGTATAGGAAGGTAGTTTCGAATGTCACGGTGAGTACTCGTAACGTCCATTCGCATACCGATCTGGTGCTGACTGAAACCTACCTGCATAGGCGAATGCGGTGGCATATTCCGAGGGACTCAAGGCTCAAGCGGCTGCCGCCACTGCTCCCGCTGCGCAGATCGATCTCGTCAATGATATCCCGCCGATCATTGCTAACATAGATGGTGATGTCGCAATGACGGTCGATCCGATAATCTCAGAACCAAGCGCCAATGCACAAGAGGTTGACACTATCCCCGCTCCTGACATCGTCATCAATGGCTCCGTCTCAACAGTGCCCGGCTCCTCGACGCCCGTCACCATCGAACAATGGGAAGCCCACCCGATCGATATCGATACTCTGCAGTACAAGCTACTCAAACACAAATACTTCACCCCCGCAGACTTCCTCGCCGATATCGCCAAGATTGAGGAGAACGCATCCAAGGTCGCAGATGCTGACACCATGGTACGGATCACCGAGATGGGCACTGCAGCAAGGTATCATGTTCAAGGGTTTGACCAAAAGTGGATGCCGGAATTCGAGCGATACAAGGAACGTATGATCGCGAAGAAGGCCGAGAGACAGAAAAAGAAGGAGCTAGCTGCGGCGGAAGCTCAAAAGAGTGTTGAGGATGCTGCTCAAGCCCCGTCTGCCCCTTCAGCACCTGAAGATGACGAACAAATCGTTGTGACCCAACAAACGAATGAGGACACTGCTGCTGATCATGCTCTTATCGACTCCACCGACGGCGAGGCTGCAAGTTTGAAGAGGACGAGAGAAGATGGTGAAGAGTTAAATGGCATGCACGGGAGGGAAAAGCGATCTCGTGAGGACCCGATGGACGTTGATCCTACTCTTGTCCACATGCAGAAGACATTCGAGGATCTCGATTCCACATCTCTGGCATCACCGAGCATCGATGTAGCCTCCTCGACCGCCATTTCTGTGCCTGCTCCTGCGCCTGCACCAGCGCCTTCTGAACCGGAACCAATCGTCCATCCACCGTTCGTTCTTCCTCAGGAGGATCTGAACGTCCTTCGAGCCGAGCTGAGTGCGCTCACCGCGACCTTGAACATAGATCAGTTAGAGCAGTTGAGGGCGAGTCTGTTCGACATCATTTGGCGTGGACGAGCTGAATGGGATCGAAGGGAGATCGTGAAGAAGATGACAGCACGGCTCGTGGAATGGGCTCAGGAGGTCGAGAAATGGAAAGAGAGCGGCAGGTGGTAGGTGCTATGGTCGGTACGTCAGACTAGCATTCGGTTTGGAAAAAAATAGCCGCGTGATTGGACACAGGGAAGATAATGATGACGATACGACGAGGCGTAAAGTTGGTGGAGGTTTCGAGGGATGTTTGCACGATATATACTATAAACTATACAGTTCGTGGAATGCGGGATTTCAGTCGCCATCTTGGTGAGAATCACATGCACATTATGAATCATGGTGTATGCAGTACACTGAGGCATGCTCCTGATGGGGTGACGAGATTTACATGCGTACATGGATGCTGGCTTCATCGCATATTGACGTGTATGTAGCCATTGAATATACCTATTCGAGAGAGATTTTGGCATAAAGCGTGGTAGCTTCATCGAATTCAAGATGAGATGACAGGAGATAAGATCATGTTATGTGAAGGCTACGGCCTCACTACCAATGCAATTCGAGCAGCTATATAATCACCAAGTACAAGACAATGAGCCGGGCCGTCACAGCCTCTGTTGCCCCTTGCGCACCTGAAGGTCGGGCTCCATAATCCCTGTCCTGAAGCTCTTTGAGAAGAGAAGCCGTACAATCTCACGTCTTACGAGGAAAATTTCTGGAGACGTACCTGCGAGGTAGGCGCTCCGCTATTGCTTCCCCCATGATAGTTTAACGATCCAGCAATGAGGATCGAGATGCGTGCTTTGTATCGTGCCGCTGAGCATATTCAGCGCATGTATACTAGCGGTGAATGCTATTCCCATAATCGTGCCTATCTCTACTGATCAGTAGAGATGATCATGGTCTAGTCTCGTCACGATATCATCAAGCCCTAGCTACATAGGTTCGAGCAGTGCATAGGGGCCTGACCGGACCGACGTCTGTCTCGCGCCATGAAAACAAGGGAGAGAAGCTGAATTTTAGGGAACGTGGCTGCGGATCGCTAATGTTAGAGCGAATATGCAAAATCAACAGCCGATAATCTCTTCTCGTAACTCACTATCACTGTCAGCGACGTGTACATCAAACCACTTGAGTTGCGGCTCTCTTCCGAGACTGACACCAACACCGAAACCGAGACCGATTCTGACTTTGGGTTCGAGCTTGCCGGTCACCATCCTCATCTTCGAGATGCCGTAAACCAACTAGAAGGCCCATGACACCGGTTCTCAATCTAATTTGTGGAGCGGTCCGACTCATGCCTCCCAAGCCGAATAATGCGGGCGGGATAACGATGCGGCCAATTCGGATATGATTTGCAGGTACGGGACTTGTGATAAGCGCTATCTTTTTCTCCGAAGCCCGGCCGAGCGACACTTGACTCCACTCGTCTCAACTTTGACAAACTATACACACAGCTGAGGCCAGACTGAGCAATCAGTAGTCGTTCCCTCCCTTTCTGCGCTACTTCCTTGATGTTTCGGTGCTCTGTCTCGAGAGGTGACGATAAAGAGGGTACCTGATGATGACATGACACCACCCCCAGATTTAGTGCGGAGCTAAGTAAGTGACTAACCCCGTTATCGAATCGATCCGCTGTTATTGCGTCAATATATCTTATCATTTATACGACGGAATCCCGTACACAAGATTGAACACGCAATACTCACGGTTTCCCGTATCGTACACACCGTATCTTCTGTCGGCGACGTCGGCGCTGGTTTGACACACCCCGCACACGCACTGACTGCGCTTCGGCTCCCGGTCTTGCTTCGGTCTCGGAGCGAGTGTGATGGTCACGGGTCACGGGGCCACCTGATCACTTGACTGATCGCCGTTGACTGCACAGCAGTCGGTGACGATCGCTGATCTCTCCTTGGACGTGCCCGAGAGCCGTGAGCTGCCTTGCCACACATTGTGCACTGTCTTTTACTCAGCAAGCAAACCCATCATCCAGCGGTCGATCGCCAATATATATGAGTCAAACCAGATCCCAATCCATAATCTGACAAGTATTTTGAAAACCCACTCGCACCATACAGTCCCACCGCCAGTCATTCTATCCCACACCTCAAACCCATCATTTCAACCACCTCTCCCCCCATCATGACGACGGTCTGGTCATGCTCTAACGTCGGGCTCTACGAGTACGGAGACAAATGCTGCTATGCATCGAGTGCGTGCGCAGACTACGTGTGCCATGCTCTCGGAGCCAACATCACTACCGACAGCTCGTCCGGTGCGCCGACGATGTACAACTGTTTCGTCAACGCCACCTTGGCGCAGCAAATCGAGCTCGACGCTCCAAACGGAATCTGTAATAACACCAGCGGCGGGAAAGGGTGTTTGATCAACAGCTCCACAGCCGTCAACACGTCGAGCACGAACAACGAGACGTCCTCTGGAGGCAGTGGGAGTGGAGGGGGCAATTCGGCGGCATTGAGGAGGTTGGACGTACTCCATGAGTCGTGGGTTTTGGGCTTCTTCATCATGATGTTTATGCTCAGGAAAGCGTTGTAACAGTGAGTCAGCTAGATCAGAGGGCTGGATAGCTGATTTCAATCGAGCTATGTCTCTGCGCTGAGGGCTGCTCGTCATAGCTATACCTTCGTCGCCAAGACATGACATAAGACCCGATATCATACTATTTTGCCCCGAGACTGTGGAGTGATACACAAAACGAGAAGCTCTCAGCTCGATAGGAAGTAAGGGTATAGAGAGAAGTGTTGAGAGAAGCCTGTATAATAGCCAGCGAGAATAAGAAAGTAGACAATAAAGTACAATCGTGTACAAATGCAGTATACACCATGAACATGCTCTCATCCTATCAAACGTACAGGACACTCCGCAGCCCCAGAGACTATGTTGACTTTCGGGGACCAGCAGCGAGCTGGGAAGTCTTCAGCGACGGCACACTCGCCGTCCTCGCCGTCGCGGTGATTCTGTCCTGTGAGCCGATAGCCGAAGCGGTGCAGGTGCAGGTTATGTCATAATGGTGGTACATATCTCAGGGGTCCGAATGCCCAATAACGATAAACCATAGCAGTCCTTCCTAAGGATTCGGCTCGTAAGGTTTGTCACACATATCAGGGCAAAACGAGGGAGAAGGGCTTGGCATTCCGATCTGGGTGCGCCTCTGTATGGTGCATGATAGTGGAAGTGGATAGCCAGGAGCTGTTATCCGTCGGCCGGTGCGAGGGGTATTGACTAGGGCCGCACTCGGCGTAGCGCTCTAATCCACCGAGTGCCAGATGCAAAGGGGTCCCGATGCACTCACCTGCAGACATGCTTAAGCACAGGAAGAAGGTCGAGAGCGTGACAGATCCGACCATCTTCCTCCATAAATACTGACTCGTGTCCAGCACAGCTAGTCGTCACATTGCCTGTCTGACACTCAGGAAGTCTCCACATCCTGCTCGCGACCCACACCAATTCAGGACGCCAGTTTCTGCCTCGCCGTTGCCCTTCGTCAGCATGAGCTGCACACCCTTCTTTCCAGCCAACGTTACCGCGGGCGACAAATGCTGCTTTGACAGTCAAGTCTGCGCCGACTATGTGTGCTCAGCATTGGACGCGCCCATCTCGAAGGGCGATAACGGCAATCAGAGCGCGGCTTCCAACACCCCTGTATGCTATATCAACCGGACGACGGCTTCGCGCTTGTTCAACGAAGCGAACAGGATTGATAATTCCACGTGCCATATAATGCTTTGTCTTCCGAACCCGAATACGAGTGCCGGTGTCAAGGCGCTGGACCCACTCACGGGTGCGCCATGGTTGCTTTGGCTTGGAGTGGTATTCGTGGTGTCGATTTGGAACGGAAGGAAGTAAACGACCTGACGCTGGCCAAAGCTTTGACGTGCACACGACCACTATCACGTCAAATCATGGAAGATGAAAAGTCAGATCTCATGGGAACGTGAGTCTTGAAAGTTGTCGATGAATAGCCTATGCTTATGGGCTTCAAGCTGATCCCAGTCCCAACGCAGTTTGACACGATGCTTCCACCACGCTCCGACGTTCATCTTTTGTGGGACTAGGTATCGTAGCCAAATCCTTTCGTACGAGAGGTGCTAGGATCAGAACACGAAGTGCACGCGATGATGCTGGACGGTCGAAACCTGAGGGCTGCGGGACTAGGACATACTCGCAAATCAATACTGTATGACACGTCATGTATTACCAGCAGTGTAACCATCCTCCTCCTTAGAGTAGCATGCAGTTCAGATTGAAGCCACTACCCCAGCTCACACGCGGACAAGCAGAGTGCTGTGCACTCGAGTCTGTAGCCGTCCATGCACTGCCCGCTGTGAACATTCCTGTGCGTCGTTGCCACCGGACGACCGACGGCGACCGCGCCGCGCCGCGCCTCGTCGACCGCTAACTTACAGTTGATTGTATCGGAGATGGAATGTGGAGGTTGAACGAGGAATGACGGTGTTGTGGGGTGACGTCGCACCAACGAGCCTGGCACGCGCTCACCCTATGCACGGGCGTTCTCATCCACTTTATGAAACTCTGTCAACATACATATATATACCAACCCGTCAGCGCCGGAAGGAGAACGCAGCTCCACCCGCCCATCCTGAGCTCAGCCCATCTTCACGTCTAGATCTCAAACCATCCCTAAGAGCTGCGCACCAACTCATCATGTCCCTTCAACCCCCTCCTCCGCCACCGAGGCGTTCAGCTCCTGCATCCGCCTCATCCTCGCGGCCCTCAACGCCGGCAGACTCGACCGCCGCGCCAGGATGGAAAGACAAGATGAAAGCTTCGGGCAAAGTGTGGGGGAAGAAAGCGATGGATAAAGGTATCCAGATCTCTGATAACCTTGGTGGGAAGGTGAATAACATCGCCGAGAAGAGATTTGGGACAGAGGCCTTTTGGCCTGTCACCGGCGATTTCCCGAAAGAGATGGACAAGTGTGCGAGGATCTTGAGGGCGTTCACTGGTGAGTGACAAAACATCGACTTACTGAAGGTATTCTTCGTCTCCTGACGTGTCACGCCGATCACGCAACACTCGGAGGCTTATAAGAGAGAGCTTACAAAACGAGAAATGTCACTGATTACCCCGTCATACTATCATAGTCGACGGCATCGTCACAGAAGAGAAGGGCGAAGTCGACCCATCCGAGCCGGACGAAAAGAAGAAGAAGAAGAAGACGAAAGTGATCCGAAAGATCCCGCCGACGGTGATCGCGCAAGCTAAAGGTCTAGCTATCTTCACTTCGATGAGGACGGGGTTCGCTCCCTTTGGAGGCGCTGGAGGTGCCGGTGTTGTGGTGGCCAAGCTGCCGGACGGAAGTGAGTTTCATCAGACATTTGCTGGACTCTTTGAAAATTTGGCAGCTCCCCGTTTTGCATAGCTGATTGCTGCTCTACTTCCCTATTATAGCCTGGTCCGCACCCGCCTCGATCTCTCCCAACAACCTGTCAGCCGGTGTGAGTGAATGTTGCTTGTCTCTGCAATTGATCGAAATGACGTCGGCATGCTCAATCCCGGTTCGACCAGCTGACTTGCCACATGCCTGTATATCCAGTTCCTCATCGGCGTAGACGTCTACGACTGCGTCCTGGTGATCCGCACCCAAGAAGCCCTCGACTCTTTCAAAACGCACAAAGCCACCATCGGTGCTGAATTGGGCGTGGCAGCAGGTCCCTACGGCGCAGGGGCGGCCGTAGAAGCTGGCATGGAGAAAGCGCCCTTGTTCAGCTATGTCAAGAGCAGAGGAGTGTATGCGGGAGTGGAGATTGTCGGTCAGGTGTTCGTGGAGAGGTTCGATGAGAATGGGGCTATGTACCATTGGCCCGGTATCAAAGCTGGAGAAATCGTGAGTAGAAGGTAGAAATGGCGTGTACCGCTTGCCGTCCTCTCTCCGTCAACCCCAATTCACTTCTCAATTATGCTTGATTAGTCCGCGCAACAATTGGATGTCACTGACTGTTCTCTCACTCCAGCTCGCCGGCAAAGTCAAGGTTCCGCCTGAAGCAGCCAACCTGCACGCCGCCCTGCGCGACGCCGAGTCAGGTCGAGCCCAAGCTCAAAAAGGTGACTCGCTCGACATCGTCGTGCAGGAGACCGCACCCGATCTAGACCTGCAAGAAGGCGAAGTACTCAAACTCCCACCCACGCCTGATCAGACTGATGGGCATGAACACGAGAGCGATCCCGAGACGGAGAGGGTGCACAGAGCTTCGTATCCTGGTTCGCATAACGTTTCGAGGATCCCTTCGCCTGCTCCTGGACAGGGGCAGAGACTCGTACCTCCCCCTTTGCCATCAAGGAACCCGCAAAGGCCAAATTTGCAACACCATCAACATTCTTCCGCTTCGTACTACTCCGACGCCGGCCAAGATGCGGGTGCTGCGGCTGTAGTCGACTCACCCACCTCGATACGGTACGATGCCCCGTCTGGCCCACCTCCACCTCACCTCCTGCCGCCTTCTCATGGTGAATCGTTCAGCGCCGCGCCCCCGCCACCCATCGAAGCCGGTGAGAACGATGTACGAGCCAGCGACGACGTTCCTCCACCCTCATACGAGCTGCCCACTTACGCTGAACAGTACGCCGATGCAGGCGAGGGCAGGGGGGCTATCCCATCAACATCTGGTTATCGCGCCGAGAAGAAGCGAGCCGGTGGCGGGATCATTCCCCACGATGCGCTGAATGAAGACGGACAACCGATGAGCGAAGCCGAGCGAAGAGAGTGGGAAGAGTTCTTCGCTTCACAGGGCGATGCTCAGACACAAGCTCAAGGTCAGGATCAGGCAGGACCATCGGCCAATGCTCATCTCCGAGGTGAGACTGGGGACGATCTGCCGAATCCGTTTTCCAGCCAAGGTGGAGAAGCTGTAGATGAACTTGCCCAGCGATTGGGCGACCAGCACATCGGAGGTAGCAACGGTAAAGGAGAAGGCGCAGAGCGGGAGGCTGAGAGCTTGAGATAGAAAGCACCTTGAGCTCGATACCATGACGGTCGCGGATGAAGCATGAGGGGCAGGGCTTTGGTTATAGATGGCTGTACACCGTTCTCGAGTCAAGTCATATCAAATCAATCGCGGATCACTTTGTATAGAATATCTGCTGATAATGGCCAATCAAGAAAACAACCACCAACCAATTCTTGCTGACAGTGTTTATATGGTATTCGATAACCACCACAACGATTCGGATGGATGAGATATGCATGACACACATGTGCTTGTGGATCTCCGGTGCACGTACGTGCGCGAGAGCGGTATCCCGCATATGTTCACCCGCACTTAGCATTGGCAGATAGCATCATCCTCGAGATCGTACAAATAGATACAACAAACTCAATCCATTTACAATCGCAAGCAAATGCCCAGACTCATACCCATGTATAATCCGACAGTTTTCCCACAGGGATCGACCTAACATTTACAGCATGCAGCAGAGCGTCCCCCTCCCTCCCAGCTTGTCTTGCCGCGCCAGCGCTTCACCCAGTCGCACTGATTCTCTGCTGTTCCGAATCCGGATCCAAATCCTCATTTTCGATATCTTGCGTCTGATTCTGGCCCTGCGACGTCGACATTCCCATCTTCCCATCTTCATCCTCGATAGCTTGCAGGTACTGCATTCTCTGTCCTCTGGAGTAATACAACGCTGGCTCTTGCTTCTTCACCACCGCTTCTGTGATCAGACAGTACCGTACGGACTGGGATGGGTGATAACAAACACGAGTTTGAAACAAGTTAGATAGGATTTAGGTCAGCTGTGTGGTTGCAGTCTCGGAACAAAGGATGCTGGACGCAGCGGTATACCGTAAGGTGTACACATTGCGGAGAGGGAGAATTGTCCATAGATCTGAATCTGATATATCGCTCCACTCACCGATCCGGGCACCTCAAACATGGCATCCACCAGCGTCTCCTCCAAAACTCCTCTCAACCCTCTCGCACCCCCACCTCTCTCCAGTCCCTCCTTTGCAATCTCCCTGACCGCTTTCTTAGTGAATTTCAGCGAACTGCCATACCGTTCAAAAATCGCCATGTACTGCTTGATCAATGCGTTCCTTGGCTCCACTAGGATACGGATCAAGTCATCGATCGATAGAGGGTGAAGGACAGACAGCACGGGTAGACGACCTAGGAATTCAGGGATGAGGCCGTACGAGCTTAGGTCTTGCGTGGAAAGGCCTGTCAAGGGCAGCGGGTTGGAGGAGGAAGAAGTTGTCGGAGGGGGTTTAGGTAGTGGTGCGCCGAACCCGATTGACTGATACAATGTTGAGAACATCAACAATATCCCCTATAGCGCTGGATACTAAGACGGATCCTACTCACACCTTTGCCCAATCTCCTATTCACGATACTCTCAAGCCCTACAAAAGCTCCGGAGAGAACAAACAGTATGTTTGTGGTATCCACCACGAATGTCTCGCTCTTGCCGCCTGCTCCACGCAAAGTCCAGTCAGTGCTAGTCTCGTAAAGATCGTATCATGCGGGAGAGTGGGGTTTCGCAACTCACCTGGACTGCCACCTCCGCTACTGAAGCCCGGCAAACCCTCTCTAACAGACTTTTTCCCGCCTACATTCCTATTCATGGGGTTATTCGGATCCCACCCCGGAGGATCTCCGAACGCGGAAACGCTCTCCGCCTTGGGCCCACTCGAGCTGCTTCCTGGACTCGATCCACTCGAAGGTGTAAAGGAAGAGCTCCCTGATGGTGCATTCGTTGACGTGATAGGTGGCGGCTTGGCAGATAATGTCAAGGATGTGCCTTCTAGTAATCTGAGCAGTGCCTGTTGCACACCTTCTCCGCCTACATCTCTGCCACCGCTCCATGATCCCGCATCACCGCCGCCTCGTCGAGCAAGCTTGTCGATCTCATCAATGTGGATAATGCCGACTCTGACGAGGAAGGATAAACCACAATTGGCACCAAGAGCGAATTGGGGATTATGAGGTGTAAGATAGCACTCACTCTGCCCTGTTTACATCATACTCGGCATTTTGCAGGAGCCGCAGCACACAATTTTCCACATCCTCGCCAACGTCTGGGGGGCGGGCCAAAAGGTCAGCTTGAATCACGTTGTGGACGACGAGCTGACTTACATCCGGCCTGTGTATACGATGTCGCGTCGCAGGATCTATGGTCGTGCAGACAGGTCAGTCAGAGTCCCATAGTCGGCGCTATGGCGGCTACGACTTACGCAAAAGGGACGTCCAAGATGTTCGCCAATGTCCTCGCCATGAGGGTCTTACCCGTACCGGTCGGACCTCTTCACCCATATCAGCTACTGCCGCGATGTGACCTATGAGATGAAAGATGCGAGCTCACATCATGAGCACATTGCTCTTCTCGATCACCACCTCTTCTTTTTGAGTGATAGGCGGCTCAGCTTCCAATATAGGCGGTTTGTTATCCGACTCGATTTCTACTCGCTTCCGCCTATTCCGCGAAGGATTTTGACCGGAATTTGTGGTCAGATTTGCGTTTGGATATGCGAGTTGTTGGGGATCTACGGTTGATTGTGAGGCTGATTTACGCTGTTTGATCGCTTGACCAAGTAGTGATGGCTGTGAGGTAGTCGGAGGTGGTTTCGCACTAAAGTACCCATTTCGGGCTAGAGCACAACATCAGAAGGGAAGGACAGATCAGTGGGTCAGCCTTGATATTGAGCTTATGGTATCTTACTCACCCCATTGTCCTTCCCTCGATCTGAAGGTGAGCATATCATGCGTCAAAGTCGGATCAGCCCCATCTGCACCTGCACCAGTGACCTTGGTCGCATCTCTCTGCCTTCTCCCATCGTCTAATTGACTACCTCCCCTACTCGGATCCCACATCAGCGTATCTACGTCTCCAGCGCCAGTACCGACACTCGCAGTCGTCGCAGGAGGTACATTATCACGCCTGAACCCGGCGGAGGATGAGGGCAATCTATCCCACGACCCAGAGTGGCGGGAGGGAGAAGGGGGAGCGGCGATGGGCGGGTCAAGGATGATAGGTGGTGGCTGTTGTCTAGGCGGAGGGGAGGGTGCAGGAGGCGGAGGCGGTTCTTGCGGTGGAAGGCGGGGTGCTATACGATGATAGTGATTGAACACGCTACGAAGGGGGCAAATGTAATTAGTATGGCTCATTCGAATCAAGCTGAGCTCACTCTGAGAGACTCATACGATATAGCCCCTAGCCCAGATCGTACTCACGCGACCGACAATATTCTCTTGGCTCGTTCCTGCCCAACGATATATTGCGAGAGGTGATTGTACAGCTAAGCGGTACGGATGTACAAGCTGTCAATCAGCTACGACCTCACGAACCAGCCTAAACCAGCCTAGAGAGCAGGTTTTTGTCCGCTTGCTTCTTTCAGCTCACATCTTTGGGCGACCTCACACTCCATCCTGTAAAAGGCGCCTCTTCGTCCCTAACATCCGACGTCGAGCTGGCGCTTGTTGTTGGACGAGTTGTAGACGAGCTAGAGGCGAACCGATATCCTCCGTATTCCAGCTTCGATGAGTTGTGGTGACATGCACGTATCCGCAATGTCGTGCCACTCGATCGTGTCGTATACCGTACTGTGATCATTTTGGAGTCCGTTCGAAAATTCGTAGACTCAGTACACCAACGCAGACTTGAGTGACAAGGTCATCATCGAGATCTATATCTATTAGTCCGTGTATGGCCAGCTGCAGTAGCGAGTCGACGAGGATGTGTGTGGTGGAGGTCGTTGAGCACGCATCAACACGCATCGCATCGGGCCTAAGCGTAAAGTGCACTCTGGGTACCGTGTTGTATTTGCTTCCGGCCCCGGTTAGTCGCGCTCAAGTGTGGCGCTGAGTGGCGGTACATTGATCGATATAGCTCGGACAGTGATGGCACTCATGATGGTGATGGTGATGGTGATGGTGATGGTGATGGTGATGGTGATGGTGATGGCGATGACGCTGTTGATGGCAATGGGTGTGCTTCTCTAGCTCTGACAGAGGAGACACGTGTTGTTTGCCGCGCACAATCACAATCTC